>PVKS010005558.1:61194-84434 GCA_004027875.1 Aplodontia rufa | reverse complement strand
GGTTAGATGGAGTGATCTATAAATGTCTATTTGATCCAATTATTTGATGATGTTCAGTTCTTCTATATCCTTGCTGATTCTGTCTGCTAGTTCCATTGATTACTGATTTTACTTTTGAAGTCTCCAGCTAAAATTTTGATTTGTCTGTTTCTCTTTGCTCTAAAGTCTATTTTGTGTAATATTAATATAGCCACTCCAGCCTTTTTAATGATTAGATTTTGCATGGCGTATCCTTTTCTCCCCATGTGAGTTGTGACTGCCCTGGTTCTTCAAATGTTGAGTAACTTTGGAATATATCTTAGACATGTTGAATAGTATGTTATGAGATTGGGCCTTGTGTAACTGTCATGGAGAATGTTGGTGCTTTGTTTTAGTGGACATTGACCTGGGTGGGTTCAGGGCATGTGTTCTAACCAGCCTTCTGTGGGTTGCTGCTTTGGTGTGAGTTCTGTTTTCTAAACCTTTGCAGTCCTGTTTGTACCTAATTCATCTGTAGGCCGCCAAGCGGCCACCTGGTCAGTGGTATGCCCCATGGTTCATGGCTGATCTTTTATATTTGGAAGTTACTCATAGTAGTGCAGAACTAAGGCTTGAAATTTCCTTGGCCACTCAGCTGATATCAAGCTGGGTTCTTCTCATAGGGCTTACCCCTAGGCACTACCCTTTTGAGGGCCAGCCCAACCAGAGAGAGAATTGACCAGGGACCCCATCCTTAGCAGTCAAAGGACTCCAGTTCTCATTTTGCAAGCTCTGAAAGAACACCTTTCAGTAAATGACTGTAGGGCAGAAACAGCTGGACTTCTGGGTGCACTCTAAGCTGAGAGAGATCAGGGTTCAGTATGTCCTCACTACTTTGGTGGCTCTCTGCTGCTTTTTAGGAAGATGCTTTTTGTATTTCTTTCAGCTTTTATTGTCTTCTGCAGACTGTCTTATCTCATCTGCCACTACCAGGAACTGGGAATAATGATTTTTAAAATATTTTTCAGTTTGTGAGTTAGAGGTGGTTATGGGTTGAACTTGTGTCCCTCCAAAATTAATGTGTTGAAGTCCTAACTAACCCACAGCATTTCAGAATGTGATCTCACTTGGCAGTAGGGTCATTGAAGATGTAATTACTCAAGATGAGATCATCCAGGAGTAGGGTGGACCTCTAATTTAACTGCTGTCCTTATCAGAGGGAAAAATGTGGATGCAGACATGCACACAGAATGCATGTGAATGTGAAGGTACAGATCAGGGTGACACTTTAAGCTAAGGACACCAGCCATGGCCAGCAAATCACAAGAAGCTGGGAGGGAGGGCTACAAGAGTTTCACTGTCACCCCTCAAGGAGGAACCAACCCTGCCAGCACCTTCACCTCAGGTTTCTAGTTCCAGAGCCAGGAGAGTAAATTTCTGTGTAAGCCACTTGCCAGATGCTACCTTGTTCTGGCTTCACTGGCAAAGGAATAAGAATATTCTTTTCTCTGCTTAGCTCCTCCATGACTAAGTTGAGACATTCTTTTAGGTTCCTGAGTTCAACTTAAGTGCATTGCTGGCACATAGTAGGTAGGTACTTCATAAATATTTATAGATGATTTTGATATTATGGACTATCTTTTTGAAAAACCTGTGTCCCTTGCAATCATGCAATGAAGACAGTCTCTTAAGAGAAAGTAAGATAGTGGCAGATCTCTAAAAATGAATGCAATTTGTTAACTCTTATCCCTTCAGGGGGTACCCTAGACCATCAGGCAGGCATCTTGGTGTGGCTGGATGTTGCAAAATTGGATACTAAAAATACATTAAATCAGCAAAGTGGAAATGTTGGTGGTGCTCAAAATGGTATTTGGGTGTTGGAAGAATGCAAACAGACGTGAAGCTCAGAGCCAGTGGGGCTGTTAGGACCACCAGTAGAAGCCAGTGGGGACAAGCAGGCCCTCTGCCTGGCAGTGGGTGCCTAGCTGTGGTCTCTTTTACAACCTGCTTAATACACCTTCCTGCTAAGGCCAGGCTTGTGCCTTTCTTGCCTAAGATTTTAGTCTCACTACTTAGGCTGCTTTGCTTAGGAAACTCAAGAATGAAGCAGTGTGACTTCCATATTGTGAGGACACAGTTCCCACTTGCCAATCAAACCTGCACTCCCCAGTGCTAACAGAGACACCTAACAGAGCAGATGGAGTTTGAATTGAATTGAGTTCCTCCTTGTATTCCTCAGATTGACCTGGAAGTCTGCTGCGCAGCTACTTACGTTAAGTTCAACTGTCTTCAAATTCATTGAGTTAGCTGGATGTGAATTTTTAAAATACACTGCAACTTTATTTAAAAACTGTACATTGCCCTAAGCTTGTTCAGTTTTAGCACTGTTTCCAATTAATAGGAAACATTCTCCGTATGATAGAGAAAGCTATTCATTTATCTATTGATTTTCTTCTTACAGAAGGGGTTGTTTATGAAGTTTTAGTTTGGTCCTAATTGTATTTCTAGTATTTTTAGTTTGCTTCCCTGAAATATTTAAGGCTACTTTTGGGCAACAATTATTGGATTTTAATTTCAAGATTAATTCACATAGTTTCTCTCTTTTAATTGTTCTTAGTCTTGTTAATCTTGTACGTAAATTTCAACTGAGCTATTCATGTAACATGTAAATTGACTTCAATTATCTCTCAGTTTTGAAAATTCAGATATTATATTACAACTAAAAAGTTTAATATTTAGACTGTAAAGCTTTTCATTTTAGCAAATTTATAATGAGTTCGCAATTGAAGGATTGTTTTCTTAACCTGTGATATATAATTTTTTTAATATATTGAAATACACAGAAAAGTGCATATGTAGAGAGCAACAGACTTTGGAGTAGGTTTTTCTAAATAAGAAAAATTTCTTAAAGAGGACCGTTCTATATGAAGAGAAAAGTCATAACTTATACAGTACCTTGCATGAAAAGTTTAGTCATGGAACTACAAAGACTGTTTAGAATTTAGGTCCCATTTCCATAGGGCTCTGGCATTTTGGCAGTAATTTAATGTCATTGTAGGGTAGTTGCTTTGTTGCGTCTTGTTGAATTTTGGGCAGTATATCCTAGGAGAATATTTTCCACGGCAGAACTTGATATGTTAATATGGTGATAATACTTTTCATATTTACACATAACTTCTGTAGCCGGAGTTGAAAATAGAATGGGCAAGTGGCTTTGAAATGGGAGGAGAACCTGGGCACAGTGATGTATGCCTGTAATCACAGCTCAGGAGGCTGAGGCTGTAGGACTGCAAGTTCAGGGCTAGTCTCAGCAACTTAGTGAGACCCTGTCTCAAAAAATCAAAAGGGCAAGGATATAGCTCTGTGATAGAGCACCCCTGGGTTTAGTACCACAAAAAAGGAGAACGAAAATATTGGCACTCATCAGGAATGCCAAGTGGAAGACAGCTTTTACTTTGATTTATTTGAAATTTGGGGGAAGCATTTCTTAAATATAACAATTTCAGAGAACATCAAAGCCTAAAATTCTGGAAGTGGGGGGTCTGTTTTTTTAGCGTGGAGCTTGCATTCTCTCCTGCCATCCTTTGGACCAATATAGTTATTGGAATGCCACAGTTAATGCCGCCCTTCCTTTCATTCGAGTGTCTTCCTGTGTCAGCACTCTCCCCTCTATCGCAGTCTCATGAACAGTGCGGTATAAGCCGTGGGAGGGGAGATTTCTAGTGCAAGTCTGAGCCTAGTGCCTGGAGTGTGGTTGAGCCAGCCCTGACAGTGGGTGAAAGAGGTCAGTTCTGTTATTCACGGTACTTACATTCGAGTCGCTCTGACACTGAATTTGAGAATACTGAGTCACCACCCCTCCGGGAATGTGGGATTGGGCTCCTGTGAGCCTCACAGCATTTTCATCAGCTGATTAATACATAAGTGGTTTTATATGAGCTTCTGTTTAAAGACCCGTGATTTACTATCTGCTGCTGATTAACACAGCTCATGGCCAACAGCACCAGAACTCATGTGTGACCTAAGTGTAGCCAACACCATTGTTTTCCTGTGAGGCTCAGCATGCTTAGGAACACTAGGCAGCTCTTCAGCACCATGCCAGGGGGCATTTGAAACAGTAAAATTGGGGGCTGGAGCAGTGGCTCAGCAGTTGCGGCCCTTGACTGAAATGCGCCGGTATTCAAGTTCAGACCCCAGCACCACGCACACAACGAGTCTCACAGCAACCAAAGCCTCTTGAAAAACTAAATAAAATTGATTCTCTTTCTTTCTCTCCCTCCCTCTCTCTCTGTTCCTCTTTCATTTAAAAATAAAAAACAGCAAAATCACCACGATGAAGCGCAAATGTGAAAACCAGTACGCTGACAGACTGAGAAGGTCACTTGTTGTAGTGGGAGAGTGGAAGGAGAAAGCAGAGCGTCACCTTGCTTGATCTCAGCTGGGAGCTTGGGATGCCCTTGGGATGACTCACTTTTCTGTGAAAGTCCAGGGAAGTGCCATGAGAATTGGTTTCAGGGTTACAAACACATTTTACCAAGTAGGTGAGTTCCCAAGAACAGAATCCATCAGCAATGGGAGTCAGCTATGCCTGAAAGCCTGGACTTGGAGTCCTGCCTCCACTTCTTAAGCAAGTTCTTCAACCTTTCTGTCTCAATTTCTACACTTTCAAAATGGGGATAGATATTATGCATATCAGAAGTTTATGAATATTAATAAGTAAAGATTAAATGAGTAAAGCTGCTTATCACACTGCCAGACATTTGTAAGTGGTAGTGGTAGTAATTATTAAAACAAGCTAAAAATAATAATAGCAGCAGCTATCTTTATAGGGTACCTATCCCGATGTTCACAAGAACCCTGCAAAATGGGAAGTATTGCTATCTGTATGGGACAGATGAGAAAACTAAGGCCCAGACAGGTTGAGTAATTTGCCCCATGTCACCCATCAGATAAATAGTCTAACTGGAATTCAAACCCAGGCTTTAGTGATTTCAGAATCTACTCATCTTTTGGCCTGGTGAAGTGAAGAGTGATTATATATGGTTGAGGTCCTGGATAATCAAGTTGGGGCCCTCACATCCAGGGCAGGGTAGAGGGTGGGTAGCGAAGGAAGAATGTGTTGGGGGGAGGCTGCTTGTGCTTGCCAGGCCAGAAGTAGAGTCCAGAGTGATTCAAGTGCCCAGTCTTGAGATGCAAAGACAGAAAAATTGTTTAACTATTGAGATTGAAGCCAGCAGGCCCAGAAAGAGAATAGTGGCTTTAGGGACCAGCTGGAAAGAGGACCTGGGCAAGGGATAATTTGTATTTCAGGGAGGGGACAAATTTGAGGCTTCTTGTTGAAGTTAGTTTTGTTGGTCATCTTCCTAGCCGTCCAAAACTGAAATTATGAAGGGCGGTGCCACAACTGCTCTCCTTCTTGTGTTTCTGACCTTTGTAAGGCCTCACATCTGTGGGAAAGTTAGCAGTTTGTGAAAGTGTTTTGCAAGTGCTTCAAATGGCTGGCTCGAGTGTCATTTTCATCCTAGTCTTATTCCAAAAACGATTCCTTTCTTGGAGTGGCCTTGGAGAAGGGCTTGTGTACTCACATGTAATCGGGAGCCATCCTATTTCTCATGTGACCCTAACCCCTCTGGGACATGAAGGCACTTGTCCTCTCCCCTCCCAGCAGTTGCGTGGAGACTCTTCGGAGCAGAGGCTGCACAGTTGTGAATGCCCAAACGCTCAGAGAGACATGGAAGTTTTCTATTATTTTCTATTTGTTACTCTGCAGATATTTTTCAGTGGACCACAGCATAGCAATTTGAGAGGAATGCTTCATGGGGTTCTTGAGGCATGACTACTTCTTACATCTGGTTCAAGTTTGGTGAATATGCGTTGCATGAATTTCACCAAATTGTGTTTGTGTTTCAAGTCCATGTACATAAGTGAATAAAGTAGTCAAAAGCCAGGGTAGTATTTTGGGAATGTGTTTTTCTTTTTTGGGTTTACAAGCAAACTCCTGAAATGCCCAGATAGTAAATATTTTATGCTTCACGGCCATATGGTCCCTGCTGCAAGTACTCAACTCTGATGTTGTAGCCATAGATACTGAGTAAACTAAGGAGCATGGCTGTGTTCCAATAAAACTTTATTTACAAAAACATGAAGTATTTTGCCAGCCCTTGATGTAGAGCAATGCTGTTACTTTAAGATCTGTAGATTTCTTTGTAGAGTTAGACCTTGTAAAATTTGGTGTGTGCAGCATTTAAAAGTTTGCATTATAACCTTGCGGGAAGGACACAGAAAGTAACGTGATATAGAAAAGTTATCATCTATGAATTTTACATTAAGATTCTAATACCAAAGTATTAAATTCATTGAATATTTTTTATTAGTGTCCAGAAAGGAAAATTGAAATTAAATCTAGGAACTCGCAACAGCTTGCTTACATTCTGTTATTTTTTTCTATTGCAAGTTGAGCATTTAATGATAAATTCTGGGGTACTTATCCATGTGAGATATGTCCTAAGACACCCCCCACCACCCAGTGAATGCCCAAAACCAAGGGTTGTACCACATCCTACGTATACGGTATTTCCCCCATTATATACATACTGATGGTAAATGTTAATTTATAAAACTAGGCACAATGAAAGATTAACAAGTAATAATAAAATAGGGCAATTATAATGTTATAATAAAAGTTGTGTGAACATGGTCTCTCTTAAAATTCGGAAATTTTCCGTTAATATTTTTGGACCATGATTGACCTCGGATAACAGAAACCCTAGAAAACAAAACTCCGGGTAAGTGAGGATTACTGTATTCAATACTTCAGGACAGAAGACAGTGGTGGTTAATTTTATTCCCCCCGAGATGCAGTGCAGTCTCCCTCTCTGCATCTGCCCTTGTCCTGATCTTTCTTCTCTGGCACCGACTGATGGGTGTGGATTTATGTGGGACGAAGACACGGGGTCCCCACTGCAAGATCATGGCCTCTGTCCCTCCTGGGTTGAGGGGAAGGGAAGGGCGGGTTCACAGCTCCCAAGCCGTGGTCAGCTTGTTGACATGCATGATTGTCGGATTTCATCAGGTAGTAGAAGAGCCATTTCTCAAGAGCTTTTTTTTTTATGCCTCCATCCCCAGCATCTTTGATCGCACCCAGCACCTTACCCTGTGGCTGTAGGCCGCAGAGGACAAACACTGATCACAGCATTTCCGCTAGAGAAAAATAGTGCACGTGACAAGCATCAGCAGTTTTCCACCTGTTTCCATCTCTTTCCAAACTGACTTTCACCATTTCATGTGTATGAAAGTGTTTTTCTGTAGTTATGAGACTTCACAAATTCATGGTCCCCTTGCCCCAGGAAGTAAGTCCTTTTCTTTTAAATGCTAAAGGCAGCATGTGTTTTTAGGCCTTTGTGACATTGTTGTTAATATGAAGAATGAGTCTCTTTCTACCACACACACACATTTATCTATTTGGAGGTTCAAGTGAGCAGAAAATAGTCATATGATAACAAATTTATGTAGGAAGGTTTACAGAAAAGTTAACCCAATATCCTATTATAGGCAGGTAAGAGATGGAAAGCTTTCACCCCAACTCTGCCAGTGCAAACCTCTTAAGAGGATCATACTACTTTCTAACTTAAACCCAGGGGTGCTCAACCACTGACCACATCTCCAGCCCGTTTATATATATATATATATATATATTTTTTTTTTTTTTTTTTTTTTTTTTAGTATTTTATTTTATTTTGGTACTGGGAATTGAACCCAGAGGCACTTTACCGTTGAGCTGTGTCCTCAGCCCTTTATTAATTCTTTTGAGACAGGGTCTCTAAGTTGCTGAGACTGGTTTTGAACTTGCAGTCCTCCTGCCTTAGCTTCCCAAGCTGCTAGGATTATAGGCGCGTGCCACTGCACCTGGTTCCAACTTGATTTTGATGAATACTATAACATTTTGAAAGGCTTCTGAAGACAAAATGAATTCGTTTTATTTTAAAAATTCAGTTTGTCTATCTCCATCTATCCTCCAGTGTGCATGTGACTGACACTTCAGTCCTGGGCTGTGCTGTGTTCTCCTACCCACCTGCCTTGTCTGATTTCTAACACATCCTCTCTGTCCAAAACTTACCTGCCCTGGGGCTGGAGCTGTGGTTCAGTGGTTACAGCGCTTGCCTGTCATTCACGAGGACGCAGGTTCCAACCCCAGCACCACGTACACTGCAAAGTTTAGGAGCAACGAAAGCCACATGAACAACTAAATAAAATTCTTTCTCTCTCTCTCTCTCTTTCCCTTTCCCTCCTACCCTCCCTCCCCCCTCTCTTCATTAAAAAACAAAACAAAATAAAACAAAAACTTTATCTGCCCCTTGAAACCCAGGCTGTCTCACTTCTACTAAAATAAATAAGAAGGGAAGAAAACAAAACATCCAAGTCATTGCCAGTGATAATGCCTTGTTTCTCAGAATTCTTGTCATCTGCCGGCACAGCTCATTTTGAAATTTGGTTCTTGAGTCAGGGTCCATTGTCTTAGATCGACCCCTGCCATGGGTCCTATTTCCAGTGATTTAAAGTGTTTTGGAAGAGTTGTATAGGTAACTAATAGAAAATGTGAAGAACTTTACAGGGAGGAGAGGACGGGTGACAGGTGATCAGAGACGGGAGCCTCGGTGCAGGGTGAGCAGGGTGTGGACGGTTGGAAAGGGGGTGCAGGGTGGCCCTGAGCAGGGGAGCGTGTAGGAATTTTCCGCCCGTGGAAGCTCTGAGGACGTGTTCACGGCAGTCTGCTGCAGGGAACAGGCTTTGGAGGCTGATGGGTGACGAGATGAGAAAGAGGGTGGCGCAGGGCCGTGCGGATTTCAAGTGCTCAGTGCTCGAAGTGTATGTTCTTTTAAAAACATTCCTTTTTCCTTTTTAAGGACTTTGTTTTATGAGTGATGCTGAGCTCAGAGGCTTATGTGTAGGGGAGTTACATAATGAAGCGTATTTTATTCATTTATCCAACAAATAATTATTTCATGATGAAAATGAATTAGAGCAAAGAGATGCCAGCGCCTATTGTAATCGTCCAGATGCGAGATAAGAGTTGCCTGGAACTGAGCGTGGCAGCGGGGCTGGGAAGAATGGACCGCAGAGATGTTACAAAAGATGAATTGCTGGGACTTAATGAGGAATCGAATGTGGCTAGCGAAAGCGTTTGCTGTGTGCTGTTTGGTTTTCTTGGCGGTGATTCTTAGTCTGTCAGCCCTACTGTAAATTCTCATGGGGCGGACACTGCGTGGTCTGGTGCTTTTGCAAGAGGGGCCCATTGTCTTTTTATTCCTGTTCAAAGAACGTAATACCTGTTATGCCATCCAGCAGGCATTTGAAACACCAGCTTAGAGCTTGCTAGTAAGGACGGCTAAGTGTGAAGGGTTTGTTGTGTGAGAAACAGACACAGTATTACTCTTCAACTCTGCCATTATTACATTTGAGTTTTTATTGATATGTAATTATGATACCATAAACTTCACCCTTTGAAGTGTATAATTCAGCATTTTTATTCTATTCTCGGAATCCTCCCTATTCTCCTTATTCCCAGCCCCTGGCAATCATTAACCTACTTTATCTATGTATAGATTTGCTTGTTCCGGACATTTCCTATAAATGGAATTATGTAATATGTGATCTTCTGCATCTCACGTCTTTCCTTTAGTACAGTATGTTCAAAGTACATCCGCATTGTATGGCATTTGTCAGTCTGCCTTTTTAGTGCTTTCTTTTCTCTCTCTCTCTCTTTTTTTTTTTTGGCAGTGCTGGGGATTGAACTGAGGTCCTCACACATAAGCACTACTTCCCCAGTCCTTTCCTTCCTTTTAATGACCAGATGCTATCTCATTATACGGCTTTGCCACATTCTGTTTGTCCGTTCATCAGATAGACATTTTGGTGGTTTCTGTGTTTTTGCTTTGATGAAAAGTGCAGGTGTGGATATTCAGGAATAAGGTTTTGTGTCCCGCGTGTGTTCGGTTCTCCTGGGTGTTCTGTACAGGGGTAGAATTACTGGGTCACATGGCAACTCTGTATTCAGCATCTCGAAGAACTTCGAAACTGCTGTACAATGTGCGTGCCGTTGTGCATCCCGCCCGCAAACCAGCTCGAGTGTGCCGGTTTTCCACATTCTCGCCATCGCTTTGCCCATCTTTTGAATTGTAGCCGTCTTGGGTATGAAGCGGCAGTTGATTGTGGTTTTGGTTGGCTTCTTGCTCATGGCCTATGATCTCGTACATCTTTTATGAACCTGTTGGTGTTTGTATATCATCTTTGGAGAAACGTCTGTTCAGATCCTTTGCCTATATTCTAATTCAATAATTTGCCTTTTTACTGTTGATTTGTAAGAACTCTGAGTGAAAGAAGGCTGTACACCGTATGTGGCCAACTATAGGTCCTCCTGGAAAGGACAAAACTATGGAGATATTAAAAAAAAATGGATGCCAGTGGTTTCAGGGTAAGGGAGGGAGGACTAAGCAGGACACAGGATTTTTAGAGCAGCAAAACTATTCTGTATGAAACTCAGAGAGTGAGATAAATGTCATTATACGTTTGTCATAACCCACAGAATGTACACCAAGGGTGAACTAGGTGCTTGGCATGGCCATGATGAGTCAGTTATCACAAAGGTACTTGGTGGCATGGGCTGTTGACAGTGGGGGAGGCTGTGCATGTAGGGGCAGGGAGAGTTTGGGAACTCCTTGTACCTTCTGCTCAGTTTTCTTGTGAAACTAAAACTACTCTAAAAAATTTGAGATAGTGTAGATTTATATATCAAAGATGGGAGGAAGCACTTTGGCAGTTCAGAGAGGGGAGAAGCCATTGGCCCTAGAGAGCTGGAGGAAAGAGATGGCAGGGTTGGAGCTGTAACTTGGAACAGGATTTCAGTCACTGCAAAGTGGTTCAGTGTGTGCAGCTTTGGACAGGGGACCTCTCAGACCCTTGGTTTCCCCGGTGGGTTTGTGGAGGAGCGGGAGGTAATGTAAGTGAAGTGGGCAGCGGAGTCCTAGACAGCTCAAGAAGGAGAGCTCTGGAACAGAGCCCTGATCGTCCCTGCCCCTGCTGTGTGTGGAGCCCACATTCCCGTGCAACAGATATGGGTTAGATGTCGTAGAAAAGGGACAACAGGCAGCACAAAGGTCCAGAGGACAAGTTGCCATGTTGTGGTCTGTGAACTGTCGAATAAAACGTATTTGGATGATGATGTTGGTGAAGTCGATCAAGAGAAATTGGGTTTTGTGGTTTGAACTAAAAAAAAAAGCAGTTTGTAGGCAGCAGAGGTCCTTGAAAAGTCAGGAAGGATTTTGATAATGTTTGAAGAATAATTCAACATGGGAAGCAGGGATTTCATTTGAGAAACTATTCCCAGGATTTTGAAATCATTGCTCAAGACTTCAGTTGGATTGCTTAGTGGGCAGCTTATCTGTCAATCTGAAATGTACTGAATCAACACCCCATTTAATAATTTACAGAAGTAAAAAGCAGAGCTCACCCCCTGCCCCCACCAGCTTTTTCCCCTAGTTTAATATTATGGCACTCAAACTTTGCTTTGGACCAATTTAATAAGAATTAATGTTTCCGAGTAGGTCACTAGTTCTCTCAGGTCTTTTTGACGCTGGCCTTATGAAGTGGAACCTTCTTCCTATTGAGGTAAATGAAACAGTATGAAATGCCAAGAGTTGGTTTCATCTGTTTAACATAGTTCTAAATTTTCATTGAGATATAAATACCGTGTCCCACACATCCCCTCTCGAGTTTACCATGCAGTGGTGTTCAGACCGTCACCACAGTCACGAGCCATTTCGTCACCCCAGAAGTAACTCTCTGCGCCTTAGCTGTCACCTCGTCCCCTCATTCCCCTGACTCTTGCCTCCCTGTCCAATCTGCTGAAAAAGATTTTCTTCCACTAACATGAGATTGAAAAACCATGTTAAAATTCATTTTAAATAGCATAAAAAGAATGAAATAGAATTTAGAAGTGAACAAATTCCACAAAAATATAGGACAAGTCCACTGAAAATCTACCCACGCACCTTGTCTGGTTAGCGGCAGGACCTAGCAGAATTCCTGTTTTATTTTTTTAAGTCATATTTGCTTGCTTTTTAAAAAATGTTTCTTATAGCCTTCTGGCTTCCTTACGTTGTATGTCAATTTGTCACCATAATTATACCTTCTCAAAAAGCACTGCATGACGCGGTGTCGCTCTTGGGCTACGGTATCCTACAGTCCCAGGCCTTTTCTCACAGGTTGTGTGGTCTTGAATGAGTAATTTAATCTCGCCCAACCCTGGTTTTCTTCCGTGGTGAGCATTAGACAGACAGTCTGTCCAGTGCTGTTGATAGTTCGTGGCCACCTGGGCAGTGCTGCACGCTTGTAATTCAGCTGCTCTTGAGGCTGAGGCAGGGGGATTGCAAGTCTGTGGCAAGCCTTAGCAATTTAGTGAGGCCCTGCCTCAAAATAAAAAATAAAAAGGGCTGGGGATGCAGCTCAGTAGTAAAGCACCCCGGGGTTCAATTCCCAGAAGCAAAAAGAAAAAGAAAAACAGCGCTCTTGGCACATAATAAGCTCTCAATAAACGTTAGCAATTACTATCATTAGTTGTATGGCTAAAAATTATTAAATCTAGGCTTGGTGTGGTGGTCAGTGGTTGGAACACTTGCCTGGCATACGCAGGTACCCCAGTTCAAACCCCAGTGTGACCTACACACTAATTAACAAAGGCCAGATGAGAAAGTAAAGGTGATATTCTCTCTCATTCTCTCTCTCTCTCTCCCCCCTCTCTCCCCCCTCCGTCCTCCTCCCCTTCCCTCTCTCCCTTTAAAAACCAATTATTTAATCTATCTCTAGATACATCTATCCATACTAGAGACATTGCTTCCTATTAAAAAAAAAAGCTTATTGAAAAATAAACCTATCATGTTTATTTCCCTTCAGTTTAAAAAGAAGATAAGCGGGAAAAAATGCAACAATAAACAGTTTAGTCTCATACTGTCGAAAGGGTCATTATAAGAGCTCTTCTGTCTAGTAGGATTCTGCAAATACTGTGAGATTCTTCTCCAGATGTTAAATTTTAAATGAAATTTTCCCTCCTTCCCTCCTTTTTTTAAACAAGATTTTGTTTTTCATTAGTTTTACACATTGAAGGGGGTTGTTGTTACCCTTCCTACATGCGCTTCAAATATCCTCTCTTTACTGTCCCTACCCTCTGCCCCCTCCTTCACCCCAGCTGCTAGACTGCAAGGCATCCCCAGTTCCATTGGTAATCCATGTTTGCTAGTCTGTTGTCTAAACTTACTCCCTCACTCTTTGCTATAGTGTTCTCCAGCTTCCACAAATGAGAGAAAACCTTCAGCCCTTGAGTTTCTGGGTTTGGCTAATTTCACTCAGCATGATTTTCTCCATCTCCATCCATTTACCAGCAAAGACCATGATTTCATTTTTTCTTTTAATAGCTGAGTAGAACTCCATGGTGCTTGTGCGTGCGTGCGCGCATGTGCGTGCGTGCGTATATACATACTACAGTTTCTTGATCCATTCATCCAGTGATAGGCATCTGGGTTGATTCCACCGTTTGGCTATTGTGAATTGTGCTGTTATAAACGTTGATGTCACTGTAGTGTGCTGAATTTATATCTTCTGGGAAAATACCCAGGAGTGGGATACGTGGATCGTACAGTGTTTCCATCCCTCATTTTTTGAGGATCCTCCATGCTGCTTTCCAGAGTGGTTGTCCTAGTTCGCAGTCCCACCAACAGTGTATAAGGGTTCCTTTCCCCCCACACCCTCTCCAGCATTTGTTGTTGTTTGTATTCTTGATCTTTGCCAGTCTGACTGGGGTGGAACATTAATTTGCATTTCCCTGATTGCTAGAGAGGTTGAACATTTTTTTCATGTTTATTGGCCTTTTGCATTTCTTCTGTTGATAAGTTTCTGTTGAGCTCCTTTGTCCATTTATTGATTGGGTTATTTGTGTCTTTGGTATTAAACTTTTTGAGTCCTTTGTTTATCCTGGATATTCGACCCGTGTCAGACGCATAGCTGGCCATGATTTTCTCCCATTCTATAGACTCTCTCTTCATGTTCTTAATTCCTTAGCTGTGCAGAAGCTTTGTAGTTTAATGACATCCTACTGATTGCTTCTTGGTTTTAATTCTTGCGCAGTGGGGGTCTTGTTAAGGTCGTTTGTGCCGGCTCCTAGATGGTGGAATGTTGGCCCTATTTTCTATTCTAGCAGTTGTAAGGTATCTGAATTTTGTGCAGGGTGAGATAAGGATCCAGTGTCCTTTTTCTGCATATGGGTATCTAGTTTTCCTAACACCGTTTGTTGAAAAGGCTGTCTTTTCTCCAAGTTACATTTTTGCCACCCTTGTCAAATATCAGGTGGCTGTAGGATTGTGGTTTTGTCTTTGTATCTTCTCTTCTATTCCGGTGGTCTTCGTGGCTACTGTTCTGCCAACACCATGCTGTTTTGTGACTGCAACTCTTGGAATAGTTTCAGATCAGGCATTGTGATGCCGCCTGCTTCGCTTTTTTTGGGGGTGGTGCTAAGTATTGCTTTGGCTATTTTGGGTTTCTTATTCTTCCAAATGAACCTAAAATTTGATTTTTCTGTATCTGTGAAGAAAGTCTTTGGTATCTTGATGGGGGTTGCATTAAATCTGTATAGCGCTTTTGGCAGAATGTCTGTTTTGACCATATTCTACCTATCCAAGAATATGGGATGTCTTTCCATCTTATTCTATTTCTTTCTTCACTATAATTTTCCTTGTAGCGGTCTTTTGCTTCCCTGATTAGATTAATTCCCAAGTATTTTATTATTTTTTGAGGTTATTATGAATGGATGATTTTCCTGATTTCATACTCAACTGATTCACTGGTGGAGTATAGAAAAGCTGTTGATTTATGGGTGTTGATCTTGTATTGTGCTACTTTGCCAAATTCATTGATAAGCTCTAGCAGCTTTTTGGTGGGGTTTTTGGGGTCCTTTGGGTACAGGATCATATCATCAGCAGAGATAGTTTGACAACTTCTTTACGTATTCGTATCCCTTTGGTTTCCTTCTCTGGCCTGATTACTCTGGCTAGTGTTTCGAGAACTGTATTGAATGAGAGTGGTGAGAATGGTCAGCCTTGTCTGATCCTGAGGTTAGTGGGAATGGTTTCAGTTTTTCTCCATTTAGTGTAATGCTAGTTTTGGGTTTGTCCTAAATGGCCTTTACAATGTTAAGGTGAGATCCTTTAATCCCCAGCTTCTTCAGTGTTCTAAATATGAATGGGTGTTGGATTTTGTTGAAGGTCTTTTTTCATCTATTGAGATGACATTGTGGTGTTCGTCCTTCTGTTAAGTGATGGATCACATTTATTTACTTGTGTACGTTGACCCATCCTGGCATCCCTTCCTCTCCTGCTTCTTAACCTCCTTCTTTTTCCTCTGTCCATTGTGTTTTCCTTTTTTGTTTCTTGGACCAATCATCTGTTTTTAATTAAGCAATATGTAAATGTATTCTCCTTGTGGAAAAACAGCAGCGTTAGGGTCAAGTTTCCCTTTGTCTACCTGTCCTAGCCTGGCGTTGCTCTACACTGTCCTTCTCTGTCCCAGTCCCACCAGTCCTCCTTGGGGACTGTTATTTAATTTTTGCAGTGTTATTGTGAGTCAGTAGGGATTGTTTTCCACCAACTGACATGGTAACTTCAGGCTTCCAGAGGCAAGGAGATCTCTACCTCCATTGTGCCCCAGAAGGGGTACGCATAGTTTTTGTTGGACGCACTAGTCACTTGGCCTCAGCTAACTGCACGGGGGGCTGGGAAGTGTGGTCTTCTCTTAGCCCGGAGGGAGAGCAGCCGCAGAGGCTGGGAGCAGTAGGCTTCTCCACCAGTCTGTAACCTCACCGTCTTTTGTTGTAGTTCCTTGTTTTTGGTGTCAGCCTTATAAATTCACTTTGGATGGCTTCTTTATTTTATACGGAGGGAACCTGTGTTTTTTTGTTTTGTTTTTTTAAGATGGGAACTGTCTATACCTTGAAATCTTGATAGAATTTTCCTATTGGGTTGGCATTCGCCTAGTATGTGGGAGGTCCTGGATTCAAGCCCCAGCGTGTACGCGCATACACACACACACACACACACACACACACACACACACACACACGATTTTCCCGTACGACTGTCAGGCTTGGCTTTGTTTCTGTGGGTAGAGTTTCAGTTACCATTTCCACTTCCATGGTTATTGGGCAGGGTTTTTCTACTTCTTGGGCCAATCTTGGGCAATTTATATGTTCCTAGAAAAGTTTTCGTTCTGGCTGTTGGGCTGAAGTTGAGCCTGTGGCATGCTCTTCATCTTCGTGAGATTCTTCTTGTGGCTTGCTTGCTTCTGTCTTCAGTGGGTGACCTGTGGCGGCTTTCTTTTGTGCCCTAGCTTGCATGCAGAGGGTTTGTTCTTAGGAGTTGGTTTCTGGTTTATGGACATATCTTCTGTGTCCTTTTCCATTAATGTGTGCTAGTTAATTCTTTTTAAATTTTTATTTGGATTTATTTTATTTATCCTTCTCAAAATGGAAGTTTAGTTCATCTGTTTTCAGTCTGTGTGTTTTTTTTAAGAGAGAGGGGAAGAATTGAATTTTATTTTGTCATCTGGTTTTATTTTCCCTATGCTTGGCTGTATGTGTGGTGCGAGGGATTGAACCCAGGTCCTTGCATGTGCCAGGCAAGCACTGTACTGCTGAGCCACCTCTCTAGCCCTCTTCCTGATTTTTTAATGAATAAACTTTAAGTCTACACATTTTAATGTAGAAGTTTTTCATTGAATTCTAAAGTTGCTCATTCTACTTTTACTTTTGCTTTAATCCAAGAGCTATTTAAAACTTATCTGTTATGTAGATTTTATTTTGAATATATGTTTGGTATGGATTTTTTGTAATTTAATATGTAATCAACTTGTCCAGTTTCATAAATGTTTAAAGAGAATGAATATGAATTCTCTGTTTTAGGAGAAAACACTTATTGAGTTTTTCTTTTTCATGATGTGACTTCCTGTAGTCGTTTGGTGATTCTTAGTTCTAAGTTCATTCCTAGAGCGGGAGTTTCCTGCTTCTCAGTCAAGATACAGGGGATGCAGGGAGGAGATAGTGATGTTCTATGGTGGGGCTGGTACTCTCCATCTTTCTGTGCTTCTCCTGCCTAGAACCGCTGTGCTGTGCCCCAGAGCCAAGCTTCAGGGCCCAGTTGTGCAGCTGGGTTCAGAACCTGGGCCCAGGTTGCAGGCCCCCAGCGGGTAGCTAGATGTGCCCAAGCAACCAGGAGCCCATCTGTCCTTGACCATCACCGCAGGCGCTCCTTATGGGTCTCCTGGGCCTCAGCTCACCCGCTGCCACCTGGGAACCCAGCAAAGCCATTGCGTTTCCCTCTCCTTGCTCTTGTGACTGCGAGGAGAGCCGACCGCAGCAGGGTCTCAGTTCCAGGCTCGGCCTCCTCATCTGTGCATTTCATTCAAGCTGCAAGAGGAAAATCGGGCCGGTGAGCGGTGCTGTCTTTTTTTTTTCTTTTTTCTTTTTTTCTTAAGGCGCACGTTTTCAGGCGGCAGTGCAGTTAGCAGAGTAACTGAGCACCTTCAGGGCTCTCTGGAAACTTTTGTGGATTGATCTTAGAGGACTTCACATCAGGACGGTATCAGAAGCCTCGTGTTTTATGGGGTGACTGATTTCAGCATGGCTCCTTTCTCCTCCAAGGTACTGAGGCACCCCTGGGAAAATGCCCTGACAGGTGCTGTCGAGTTGAGCCGGTGGTGGGACTCACAAGTGGCACGTTAACATCTGAACAAGGAACGGCGTGCAGCCTCATTTTCTTTTAATTTTTTTTAAGAGAGAAGGAGAGAGAAAGAGAGAGAGAGAGAGAATATGAATGAATCAACTTTTATTGAATTTCTCACATGGCTCTCGTTGCTCTGACACTTAGTTGTGTATGTGGGTGCTGGGGTTTGAACCCGTGTACTTGTGCATGCCGGGCAAGCGCCGTAACCGCCGAGCCACCGCTCCAGCCCCTCATTTTCTGGATGGTAGCTTTTCACCCACTGAAGCCCTCCGCTTTCTCTTTGCTTTCAGCGACAACACCTTGTTTGAAGTGGCTGCATCTGTATGTGGCTAGGTCTTCAGGAGTGAGCGAGGACGTGTGGATTTCTGTGCTGTTCTTCTCCCTGGGTTATTTCCTGTGATGGATTTAACTCACTTCTCTTCTAGGCTGATGATTAAACCCAGCTTACCTAATGGCAGGCTTCTGGGGGTTGCGATTCCTTTTCTTCCCGAAGGGTTTGGTTTTATACTGTGCAACCTTAGGAAGATATTCTAAGCGTGAAAAGTCAACTTCAAGCTGCTGTGTAAAGTCAAAAAGTGAGTGATTTTCATCCACTTTACTTAGGAGCCAGACCTCCTGCAGGGGCAGGCAGTGCCTCAGGTCAGCACCACCTGCTTTTATTCCTGTGGCCCTCGGAAGAGAGCGCTGTGTGTGGTTGGTGATCAGTAACTGTTGGTGAAATGTGTAAATCGATTCACTACTCAGAAGGAGCAGCTTTTTCTAACTAACTGTAGTTAATGTTGTTCAATCTTCTAAGCCTCAGTTTTCCCAGAAGTAACGAGTATCTGTAGGATCTCATGGAATTGTGTTGCCGAGTAAATATGATCATGCGTATGCAGTGTCGCCGTCTTCTTTTTTTTTTTTTATTAGATGATATAGAGATACAATTGAGGGGGAAACATTATCAAACATTCAAGAACCAGTGTATATATTCTGAGTTATCCAGGGCTAAAGCCATGTCATGGATGCCCAGCTTGGATTCCCCATGTCGCTGTTTCCCCCAGAAGACCCTGAGTTAAATGGCTATCTCCTGCAGTGTCTTCTTACACCATAAGCATTCAGTGAATCTTAGCTACTATTGTTATACTTAAGGGAATTAGGTTGTATTTTTAAATTTTCACAAACAGAATTTCCAAACTGTCCAGTGCCACACCGCTGATAAGTTTCAGGGAGTGTTTCTGGCAGGTGCCGGGCTGCCTGTGGTCTGGGAAAGTCTGCTATTCAGGGTGGTGTTGGAGGTTGAGCTGCAAACTGCACATTAGACGTTGGGGGAATGAATTGTTAGAATTGAGAAACATTGTGATATATGTGGCATTTGAAAGGAAAGATAAATGCGTAGGGAGACAGCATTAAAGAACTTACTGACTTAGGAACTAATTGCTTTTGGATTGTATTTAGACTAAACTTTGTCAATGAAAGTCTCAATTTTCCTGTGATTCAAGGCAAGGAAATGTTTCCATCTGTAAATGACACTGACCCTTCATAGCCTTATTCTACTGTAACACAATTGAGGAACATCCCATCAGGTCTACATAAAAGAGAAACTTAAAGAACTCAAAACATAACAACAACAAAAATCCAGAATAACCCAATAAATACATGGGTAAAATAACTAAACAGACATTTCTCAGAAGAAACACAGTGGGCAACAAATACATGAAAAAAAATTCAACATCTCTAATGATCAGGGAAATGCAGATCAAAACTATACCAAAATTTCATCTCACACCAGTGGGAATGACGGTTACCAAAACACTACAGTAAATGCTGGGGAGGATACAGGGAAAAGGAACACTCGCACATTGTTGGTGGAACTGCAAATTAGGACAACCAGTCTGGAAAGCGGTATGGAAATTCCTTTAAAAACTAGGAAAGGCACCGTGAGATCCAGCTGCCCCACTCCTTGACACTTACCCAGAAGAACCAGCATGAGCACCCTGGTGGCACAGCACGCATGCATGTGTGGCGCGGCACGATCCCCAACAGCCAAGCGAGGAGCAGCCCATGCGCATCCACCGCAGAGTGGATTAGCATGGCTTACACACACCGGAGCTCCACTCGGCCATGGAGAATGAAATCGTGGCGTGAGCTGTGAGTGAATGGACATGGAGAACACCATGGGCGTAAAACAAGCCAGGCTCAGAAAATCAGTGATCAAATGCTTTCTCTCACATGTGCAAGCTAGAAAAAACAAGGAAGAGAGGAGGGGGGATCAGATACCATAAAGATATAGGGAAGATCAATGGAGTAGGAGATTGAGAGGGAGGGAGGAGGGATGGGAGGGAGAAAATACAGAAGGAATTTAGCAAACCATGCTTCGCATATATCAATACGCCACGAGGAATTAAGCTTTATGTATATGTAAAAAGCATCCATCAAAAATAAATAAGCCAAAGAAGATCAGTAGGGGGAGAACAGGGGAGGGGGAAGGAGGGTGGCAAGCAGGGACTGAAATGAAATGAAGTGAATTTCATGCATTATGACTTTGTCAAAATGAACCCAACTACTGTGTGAATCTATCGTGCTTTAAAGAAAAAAAAATAGCTGGGACTGGACTGGTGGCTCTGTGGTTATGGCACTTGCCTTGTAAGCACCGATACACCTGTTCAAGCCCCAGCATTACCACGTACACAATGAAGTACTGGAGCAATGAAAATCTCATGAAAAACTAAACAAAACTGATTCTCTCTCTCCCTGTCCCCCTCTGTTTAAAAACAAACAAAACAAAAACTGTGCTATAGAGACGGACTCTAAATGAGACACATTTCTTAGCTTCCAGAGTTAAGGTGTTGGTGATGCTTGGGAGGAAATCAGACAAGGAACAGCAGTTTGTCTGTCTGTGGGGCCTGGCTTCCGTCCTCACCAGGAGGATTCACCGGCTGCAGGCACTGCGGATCCTGAGGGCCAGGTGGTGGGTGGGGAGAGCCACATTTTAAAAGTGAAATTTAGGGGCCAGGGGCAGGCAGCACACAGCGGTACAGCACTTGGCCAGCACAAGGGAGGGCCTGGGTTCCTTCCCCAGCACTGCAGGAGAAAACAGAAGTGTAAAATTTAAAGATTAAGTGTGAACCTCAGTTGTAGGTTCCTTTGGAATGGAAAGGCCTCCCAAATCCTTGGAGGTCTCCGTTCAGACGTAAACGTGGCTGCCCATTAATGAGTTTGTTAAAAATAGAGTTCCAGGTGCCTCTAGGACTTCATCACTTCCTTTTCACCTGTGTCTCATTCCCCCCACTGTAACCCTCCTTGTGGTTTGAAACTAAGAGCATTCTTCTTAGTGCCGATCGGATGTCACTAAGGCTACCTTACGCAGCAGCACCCACTCGCTCTGCCAGGTGGCAGTGTCTGGAGGATGCCGCATAGCATTGCGTTCGTTCAGTCGGTCAAGCAGTTGCGCGTTTATTTCAGCACATGTATTGAGCGCTCGTGTACGCCAGCCCCTCCTGCACACTGGGAACTCGTGGCTTAGACGGCAGCCTGCCTGCTCCCAGCTTCCGTTCCGGTGGGTAGTCATTACCTAATTCGTGTTCAGCAGATCCCGGGTCCTGGGGATACAGTGGTGAATAGGAAAGATGCAGTCCTCGCTCCGGTGCAGCTAGACGTTAAGCAGGTTACAGATAGAGGCTTCATAGCAAGCTCTTAAGAGGGTGCTGCTGGGAGAGTGTGCAGGGGCCGGAGGTGAAGGGAGGTGCCTAGGCAGTTTCTGATGCATCAGTTAATTTCTTCCTTCTTTATTTATTTTCTTCCTGCAATGCTGGGGATGGAAGCCGGAGCATACTAAGTAAATGCTCTGCCTCTGAGCTACATCCAACCTGCTCTTTCTGAGCCGTGATACCTTCACCCATACAGTGGGGAAAGGAGCCCTGCTTGGGACATCTACTTCCCCATCGTCTGAGAGTAGCTGGAGAATGGGGTATGCAAAGGGGGTCTGTAGCCTCTCTGGGATCACAGATAATCTTAGTGTTTGCAGCTGGGGGGTGGCATGGGGACAAGTGGAGGGACAGGCATCTCAGCTCCCAGTCCGTGCAGCTGGCTTGGCCTCACTGGAGAGGCAGTGTCACTGCAGAGTCTACCTCACCCTGCAGGGTGTGGGCTGTGATCTGAGCTCTCACAGTTCCCGTTTCAAAGAGTTGACATGGGTTTGTTGTTTCTTTGTAATTTAATGCATTTCTAGAAGATGAGGCTATGACTTCCATATTTTATGAAAGAGATGTTTTGGAAACCCATCTTAGGGTTGTCACTTTGCCAGAGACTTGCCCAAGCCTCCAAAGCCAGGAGGGTAGGATGGTGGCTGCTAGAATGTTCTGTTAACATGGACAGTTTTTCCTGAAAACAAGAAGCAATCATTTAATGGTCCCTGAAGAGAGAGAGAGAAAGAGAGAGAGAGAGAGAAAATGAATGTGTATGTGTGTGTGTGTTGAGGGTTGTATTGAGAAAGACTAGAAAAACATTTTAGTGGGCGGGTAGAGTTCTGGCACACGGGCTTGACGTGTTTGGCATTGTGAGTCTCTGACAGAACTGCAATATGATTTTTTTTCCCTTCTAATACAAATTAGAGGATTTCCTAGCTTGTGTCAGAGTGGACAGATCAGTGGCTCAGGTGAGCGTGACATGGTAGTGAAGCTCGCCAGCCAGAAAGCCTTCAGTGTCTTCTCAGGGATTCTCTTCTTACCCCTGTTTTGTACCTAAAGGATTTTTTTTCCCAGAGAAAAATTGAAAAACTGAGTTTTAGCCCTGAAAGTTCGGTGAATAGATGGCTGGCACGTACGTGGGCGTGTGCATTTTCTAATAAACATTTTACTGAAACGATAGCCGAGTTTTCTGCTCCCATCACAAAGTCCCTGTTGCACGCCCATCCCTGGTCAGCACCACATTTATACAAGTCTGAAGGGAGGGGTTGGGGTTCCTCCTGCAGAGGAGTTAGCTGGGCAGTCAGCCACCTGCATGGAGAGGCATCGAGTGCTCCGCCGGGTGGGCCTCAAGGTGGATGGGGTGAAGGGAGGGAATCGGTGCTCCGTGGCTGGCCTGGCAGTTCCCAGATGAGTCCAGACGCCATGCGGACGTGGGCGGTGCAGCGTCACCAGCTTTTTATTTGGCAGTCACTGTTATCACCCTGTTTCGTTACCTCGCTGCGTTAAAGAGGGGACATTTTAACATGCAGAAAGTAGGAAGGATATAACACCAGGAAAAAGGCATCCTTGGCAGAGTCGTTGGTTTGGGCTTGTGTTATTTTGCCGTTTGGGTCCTGGTGGAAACACGACTGCAGGGTGGCGCTTGGGAAACGTGGCCTGAATGAGCCTTCCCCGAGGAGGCGCCTGGCCTGGAAGATGCACAGAGAGGGAGGGACTGTCCCCAAGGTGCACAGGAGGGGGTGTGGGAATAAAAGTGCTATTAGGGGATGGGAAACCTTGAAACTCAGGCACAAAT
>PVKS010005558.1:0-61094 GCA_004027875.1 Aplodontia rufa | reverse complement strand
AGGGCCAGGTCTGGTGGGTAACGGGAGGCTGGCAAGGCAGGGCAGGAGAGGTCCAGGCTTCTGCACTGGGATCCATGGTAGAATTTTCAAAAGGAAGGAGACCCGGGAGGCTGCTTTGAAAGGATGGTTTCATCACACCTGGTGCTGGGAGCTGGGACAGGGAGGAGGTGCTGAGGGTGAGCTCGTTCTGGGAGATTGACAGGCAGGGCTGATACAGAGGGCTCCGGCTCGCAACTGCGGGTGCTCTCTGGACTAAGCCCTGGGAGGGGAGCAGGTTTGCCCGTGGGAGGAGCTGGACTTCAGTTTGGGGCACTTGGAGGTTTACGTGAGAGCCATCAACACATTGACAGAGCTTTAGGAGAAAAAAGGGAAGGTGAAGGAAACTGCACAATATGTGCCCACGTAAGGAGTGTTTGAAAAGAGGGTTGATTTAAAACTAATGTAAGAAAATGAATCTCTCCTACCTCCAAATCGCAAGGAGGAAGCACAACAAAAAGAAAAATTCCCTTCACCACAGCAACAAAACTCAAGAGTGCTCAAGAGTAAACCCAAATAGAAATCTCTGGCAAAGCTAACAGAGGTCCTTTGAAAGCCTCACTTAAGGGCGCTGAAGAACTTAATAAAGGGGTAAATATATTCGTTCAAGAATGAGATACTCAGTATTGTAAAGAGGTTAAACATTCCCCTCAAATGTGTTCATGAAGTCATTTTTAAAAGCTTGTTCGAAATGATCCTAAAGCTTAGAGGGAAAAATCAGCATGAAAGTTTAGCCAGGCTAATGCTGAAGGAGTAACGGCGAGGTGTGCGGGCCTGCGTGTGCTGGCTGCACGTTTCCGTATTTTCAAGTACTTATTACTTTTATAATTAGAGAAACAAGAAAGAAAACACTAGCAGAAGTTGCAATAAATTGTGATCTAGCCAGAAACCAGACTGACGTGGAAAGGAAGGATATAAAGACTACAGGGAAGAAGAGAAGTCACCACTGGCGGTTCAGAAGTGCAGGTCATCAGGAATAGTGTGTCCCAAAAGGTTGATGTCAGCAGAAATCAAATTTCTAGAAAGACGCTAACTACCAAGGGGGTTGAAGAAGAAATTGAGAATCCAAATACACTTATGAAAAGTAAATAGATTAGATTAGTAATTTAAAACATTTCCCTCAGAGAAAAGCCCTGGCTTACACGGTATTATTGGTGAATTCTACCAAATGTTAAAGAAGACTTAATACCGATTCTTCACAGGCTCCTCCCACCCACCCCCAAAGAGAATACCTCCCAACTCATTTGATAGAGACAGTATCACTTTGATATCAAAAGTACATAAAGGGCTGAAGCGGTGGCTCAGTGGTTATGGTGCTTGCCTGGCATGCGTGGCTACACAGGTTCAAATCCCAGCACCCATGTATACACCTAAGTGTCAGAGCAACGAATCCATGTGAAAAACTCAATAAAAATGTCCTTCTCTCTCAAATAAATAAATAGTACATAAAGAAGCCAGGCATGCTGGCGCACAACTGTAAATCACAGTGGCTTGGGAGGCTGAGGCAGAGGATTACAAGTTCAAAGCCAGCCACAGCAACTTAGACTCTGTCTCAAAAAAAGAAAAGTCTGGAGGTGGATGTGGCTTGGTGGTTAAGTGCCCCTAGGTTCAATCCCTGGTACCTCTCTACTCCCCCCGCAAAAAAATTATATATATAGTAGGAAAGAAAACAGATCAATATCCCTTATGCATAGAGAAACAAAATTCCTTGACAAATTACCAGCAAAGTGAATGTAACAGTGCATTAAAAGGACTATGTACCATGACCAGGTAGACTTATCTCAGAATTTAAGATTGGTTCAACATATGAAAATCAAGGGGCTGGAGCAGCGGCTCAGTGGTTACGGCGCTTGCCTGGTGTTTGCGAATACACGGGTTCGAACCCCAGCACCACGTATACAATGAAGTGTCAGAGCAATGAAAGGCACGTGAAGAACTGAATAAAATTATTCTCTTTCTCTCACTGTCCCTCTCTGTTAACAAGAAATCAATGTAATAGTTTATCAGTAAGTAAAGGCAAACACCAAATCAGAGTCTTGGTAGATGCAGAAAAAGCATTTGACAAAGTGTAACAGCAATATGTCAGAGCGCTTACACTAGGAATAGAAGAAAACTTTCCCAGCCTAAGCAAGGGCCTCTGCTGAAAAACCAAGAGCTCCCTTCATACTCTCTTGATCAAGAACAGACGAGGATTCCTACCAGTTGCCTTCAAAGTTGTCCTGAAGGCACTGAGCAATTAGGCAGGAAAAGAAAGGCATCCGGATGGGAAAGACAAGTAGGTTTTCAGGTGACGGGATCGCACGTGTACAAAATGCAGAGCAATCCACAAAGAGTATTAGCTAATTAATGAGTTCAGCAAGGTTGAAAGGCACAATTATGCAAAAATCAGTTGTTTCTCTGTACATAGTCAACGAACAGTCAGAAGATGAACTTAAGCAGACAGTTCCATATGCAGCAGCCTCCAAAAGAATAAAATAGGAATGATTTAAAAGAGGCGCAAAATTGATTTTCTGAAACTGCAAAACAGCTGAAAGAATGGAAAGATCTAAGCAAATGGAAGAAATCTCATGTGGATTCAGAGTCAATATTATTGAAGCAGGAAGCTTCCAAAATTTACAGATTCAGTGCAGTCCCTATTGAATCCCAGAAGCTGGAAAGCTGAGTGTAAAATTCGTATGGAAACGCAACAGATTCAGAGTAGCAAAACCAGTCTCGAAAAAGAAGAGCAACGATGGAAGATCCTGTACCGCAAAGCTGCAGTGATCAAGACTGCGTGGCCGTGGTGGAGGAGACTTTGGGATCAGTGGCATATAACTGTGAGACCACAAGGAGGCCAAGAGCAGTCAACGGGAAGGAATAGTCTTCAACGAATGGTGTCGGTTCAACTGGGTATTCCCTGGCGCGAGAAGGAAGTTGGACCACTTCATACCCTTAAAAAAAACAAAACAAAAACCTCAAAATGGACCCTAAGTGAATCGTTCAGAGGTAACAGATGACTCCCATTCATCAGTAAGGAGCATTTGGATTGCTTCTACTTCTTAGCTATTGTAAATAATCCCTTACAAGTTATTGTATGGACATGATTTAGTTCTCATTAGACACGTATGAGTGAAGTGGCTGGGGGCAGTGTGAAACTGTGGGTTTAGCATGCCAGGCTGGTTTCCACAGCGTCTGTACCAGGAAACCCTTAGAAGAAAACGCAGGAGCGACTCTTCAAGACCTCGAGTTAGCTGAGTTGCCTTAGATACGGCGCCAAAAGCACAAACAACTAAAGAAAATAGATCAGCTTGATTGAATTAAAATTAAACACTTTGGTGGTTCAAAGGGCACCGTAGAGAAAGCGAAGAGAGACCCACAGGATGGGAGAAAATAATCTTGTATTTAATAAGGATTTTTAGAATTTAGTCTAAAGAATTCTCACAACTCAGTAATACAAAGACAAACAACCCATTTGAGAAGTGGAGAAGAGAATGGACAAGATGTGTGAGTGGCTGATACGCACATGAAAGGATGCGCAAAGGTGCCAGCTGCCGAAACCACAGAGACGGAAAGCCCAGAGGTGGATGGCAACAGGGATAACTGAGGCCGAGGAGCCGGCAGGAATGGAGCCAGGCGCAGATACTGTGGGAAACAGCCTGCCACTCCTCAAACATTCAACAGTTACCTGTGCCCCCCAGCAGTTTCACTCATAGGTTTATAATGAAGAGAAATAAAACGGGTGTCTATAAAACTACGAGCACATGTTAGGTAGTTAGCCAAGAAGTCAGGACAGCACAGTGTCCATCCTCTGATGAGTGGAGGGGAACTGTGGTCTGTCCATACAGCAGATCTCTCCGTTATACAGCAGGGTGACTGTGAATTTGTGCCACGGGGTGAGAGAAGCCACTCCTCAAAGACCACACAGCACGTGATCGCAGGCAAGTGAAATGTTCAGAGTAGGCAAGTTCTCAGACACACAGCAGGTTAGTGGCTGCCTAGGGCTGCAGGTGTGAGGTCAAATGAGGAGCGGCTGCTACTGGGTGCAGTTTCTTTGGGAGAGGATGAAAATGTTTTAAAATTCATTGTAATGGTTGTTCAACCCTGTAAGTGCTCTAGAAACCTTTGAATTATATGCACTTTAAATGGGTGAATTGTATAGCATCTGAATTATATGTTAATAAAGCTGTTACATAAAAATTAAGCAAAGTTTTTGAAACAGCATATTCTTGTAATATAGTATTTACAAATTCTTAAATGTTTTTGTTTTTTTTTTCTTTCAGTACTAGGGATTAAACCCAGGGCCTCACAAGTGGTAGGCAGGTGCTCTACTATGAAACTACATCCCTAGCCCTAAAACATTCATACATACATATATGTGTGTGTATATACACATTCATATATATTTTTTTCTTTTTTTTAGGTGGGACAGTGAAAGAGAAAGAGAATCAGTTGTATTTAGTTTTTCATGGGGCTTTGGTTGCTCAGATACTTAGTTGTGTACATGGGTGCTGGGGTTTGAACCTGTGTCCTTACACATGCCAGGCAAGCGCCGTAACTACTGAGCTACTGCTCCAGTCCCCCTAAAACATGTTCTTAAAAATTAGAAAAATTTGTGAATCAGTACACAAGAGGAAAATACATTGTGTATTTTCCCTTGACATAGTAACTTTTATCAGTGGTGTGGTGACAAAATTTCTTAACAGCATCTGATACCACTTCCTAAGTGAGTGCCACTATTAATCACATTCTTTCTATTGACGGACATTGTGCTAAATTCTTAGCCTGCTTTTTTTTTTTTTTTTAAGAGAGAAGGACTGAGAGAGAGAGACAGAATCAATTTTTATTAAGTTTTTCCCATGGCCTTTGTTGCTCTGACACTTAGTTGTATACGTGGTGCTGGGGTTTGAACCCATGTACTCGCGCATGCCGGGCAAGCGCCGTAACCACCGAGCCACCGAGCCACCGTTCCAGCCCCAAGCCTGCATTTTTTATTTGTTCTTCACAACACCCTATGAGGTCTCCATAATTTTTTTTTTTTTATCATTCTCCCCTTGCTTTCTATGCTCCAACATACCTGAGTTTACATTTTAAAATTGCATTATTGGCGGGAGATGTTGTTCTGTGTTAAAGTTCATCCTTAGCCTGTGCAAGGCCTGGGGTTCAAACACCCTCACCAAAAATTAAAAAAAAAAAAATCAGAACACCGAAAATGTTAGTTAGTAGTAGCTGTAAAGGTAAATCCTTCAGGTCTTTCAGGTCTTTATCTTTATTTGAATTGGTTTTTAAGAGGTCCTATGTTGTTTAAGAACATATTGATAAAACCCACTCTGTTTGAGTAGGATTTTAAGTTTAAGACATTTTAGGTTTGTTTTAGTTGGTCCCCTGTTTGCGGAGAAAGCACTTTACTTTTTAGGTAGCTGCTGGGTTTTTGTTTGATGTGATATTAAATTTGAAAGACTAATTACTGACAAAGATGATCTTTAGAATCTTTGCTTTTTGGGGCTGGAGGGGTGGCTCAGCAGTTATGGCGCTTGCCCGGCATGCGTGAGTACACGGGTTCAAACCCCAGCACCCACATACCCAGCTAAGTGTCAGAGCAACGAAAGCCACGTAAAAAACTCAATAAACATTGCTTCTCTCTGTCTCTCTCTTAAAAAAAAAAAAAGAATCTTTGCTATTTCCATAGCAAATATAGACTAGTTTTGGTGGAAATCTTGTCCATAAATGCTAACCCTGATATTTTTTGGTTTGTTTTTAGTATTATGTGCCAAGAACCTTGCAAAGAAAGACTTCTTCAGTAAGTAAATACTCATTTTTGCTCTCTTATAATAGCAATATTATTCATGTATTTCTGAAATTTTAAAAACTCTATAAAACACTGGATATATTCTCCTAAAAGTCTGGGAATAGCAATACATGGTTTGACAAACTTTATTTCCCAGTCAACTATCACACGGGGGTTCCCTAGCTCAAAGGCACAGAATTTTAAAATTACACCAGAGAAACTGCTGTCCCTCTCCATTCCAGCCACACCTGTGTTCTCTGCCTCCCTACCGTTTAGAGGGTGTTGCTTTCTGCTGAATGAGGTGTTTTCTGCCCAAATACAAATGAGACATTTTCCTATAAAATAGTTACAGAATTTTTAATCGAGTTTTATAAATTAAATAATATTTTAAAGCCCCGTAATAAAAAGAATTGTAAAAATAGAGAATCCTCTTCTATAGGAAGAAATCAGTCTTTAACGTAAGAACTTCACATACTATCAAGTAGGTGCCCGCAGCATTAAATTCTTCACACTTCTGATCTCCCAAGATCACTGCTTAGCTCTTAAGTGGTATTATTCACACTTTAAAAATGAAACTTAGGCTCCAAGGCTTTATCCAAGTAGCTCGGAAGCTCTCAAACAGTGGCTCACTTCCAGCTCTGTCTCCAGAACCCTCACTCTTGCCACCTGTCTGATCCCTCATTCGCTGACATTTAAGGACTTTTTGAATTAAGGTAGGTAAGACATTCCATAGATGAGACAAAGAACAGTTAAGATTTCTGGATACTGTTGGTTTTAGAAAGCACAGATACTATTAATTACAGATGCCTTTTTCTCCATTTAATTAGCCTCCTTAGTGATCATCAGAGATGGAAATCTATTTGAGTCTGTGTCCCCTTTTACAGTAAGGGATATACAGGGTGTCTCTCAGAAAGCTGAACAGCAAATCGCCTACCTTTCCAATTGCAGCTAACCTTAGATCAGAGAATGTCAGGTCCCAGGACAGTCTTCCGCCCTGCTAACCGATTGTGCAGCAACATCTAGCCTGAAAGATGTGTCTGCACCCCTTAGTCTCATCCGGTGTGGCTGTCCTCTCTCTCCCTCCAGGACTCCCTGACCCCTTTGCTAAGATTGTTGTGGACGGCTCTGGGCAGTGCCACTCAACCGACACTGTGAAAAACACATTGGACCCAAAGTGGAACCAGCACTATGATCTGTGAGTTGAACATCCGTGAGCCCCTTGGAAGAGAAGTATTTAGGAAAGAAGAGGGGGCAGGGTTGCAGAGGATTGCTAACTTGTTATTAATAGTAAATGAATGGCCCGATTTTACAGTTTTTGTAGTTGGAAGGTCTTGCACTTGGCATTTCTATACATTTTTATGGTTTCATTCCATAACGAAGATTCTCACACTCTTCAAACTCTTGGCCATTTTAGCAGGAAAAAGCAAGCTGTAGTTCATGCCTTCAAGTTGCCTCTTTTTCAGTGAAACCCTAAATCTAGTTGCATTATTAGGATCACATATTCTTGTTGATTTTTTAAAACTTTTTGCTTTTTAGTACAAATATATTTTCTGCAGAAGATTTGGTTTATATAAATTATATTTACTTTATATAAAATCTAGTTTCTGTAAGCCCGTGAACCAGCAAATTTTGTATATTTATTAAAAATGAACTTGTACTTTGAAGATCCCTATTTTATATGCACCTGTGTTTTCATGTCCCTGCTAAGAAATTTTCATCAAAGTAGTTATTAATTAACAAGCTCTGTTATTTACATTTACATTCTGCTGCAGATTTTTAGTAGCAGTTATATTCTTAGATTTAGCTGCACGGCTTGGAAAGAGGTGGTTGTGTCGTGTCCTAAAAGTTCATCTCTGTGGTTGACTCACATTGAGAATGAGGGGGGCTTCATGTCAGTGTGCTTTTGTGTACTTTGGATGTGGCTATGGGTTTATAAGGAGTCCCTTGTTAAACGCAAGTATTCGTTGTCACTGATGAACATGTCGCTGTCCTATGGAAGTATTAGAATGTAGTAAACTTCTGTTGTAGCACTGTACTAACATGAGGCGATGCACGTCTGCTCCTTGAGTAACTGGTCATAGTCTTTTCCCCAGCTTCTTGAAGTTAGTAGGGGGAGTATTTATTGAAGGCTGGTCACATGTGGGATACAGAGCTGGGCATTACTTTATGAGGACCCTTAATCAGATGAAATTTGAGTGAGAGTATTGCAGTTCAGAAATAAATGAAAATGAATTTGCACGTTCTTTTCAGATATGTTGGGAAAACTGATTCTATAACCATCAGCGTATGGAACCACAAGAAAATTCACAAGAAACAGGGAGCTGGCTTCCTGGGCTGTGTGCGGCTGCTCTCCAATGCCATCAGCAGATTAAAAGATACTGGCTGTAAGAACCAAATGCTCTTCTGCCTCTTAATGCAACTGAAGAAAGCTTAGAAGGCATCATTTCTTTTTTTTGAATGCTGAATGCAGAATTCCTGCCTCCCTCCCTAGTTAACTTTCCTTGGGTTAAGTTTTGAATTGTTTGTTTGCAGACCAGCGTTTGGATCTATGCAAACTAAATCCCTCAGATACTGATGCAGTTCGTGGCCAGATAGTGGGTAAGAACTTTCTCATCTGTATAAAGGATGCTCTCACAGAACATGACACTCAGCCCATTAGGCACTGACAGTGGTGACATAACTTCGAAGGACAGACCACATGTGGGCCATCTCTAAACGCTGCATCGTGTGTGGTGTTTATTATTTTATCTAATTCCCTTCATCTTGTCATTTACAATTGAGTTAATGTGCACAGAGATTTAGGGTCATAATTTTAAGTGTCATTCTGATCATTACATTAGTGGATAATTAATTGGTCATTAGTAGATAAGAACACATATCGCCAGATTTTACAGTTTATGCAGATTATGTGAAGGTAGATGTTAAGAATGGTGGCCACATATGAAAAGCTAGGGCCTTGGTTTTTCAGGAAGCCCCACCTTATATGTAAAAAGCAAAGACGATTTGTGATGAACTTCGCATAATGTGATTTACAGAGTCAAGGATTATATTATGCAGAATGAAAATTTAAATGTGCTGCTATTTTACACAGCACTGTCTGGGGCATTCTGTAGGAAGTGATTTACCTATTAGGTAGCTTGTTCTATTACCCACCCCGTTTTTATCAGTATTTTAGGTGAGGCTGATGTTGACTGCTTGCATTGCAAGGAACAGGAAATGGTATCGCAGCAGCGGAGTGGCTTTGTGACTCCTGTCTCTTAGGTTTTCTCTTAGGTAGACTTGAAGCAAGACAAATGAACAGTGCATATACATTCCAAACATGATCATAATGAAAAAGTTCTCACTTACTGCCTTTCCATTTGTGATTTCTTTTTTTTTTTTTTTATTTGGGGAGGGACGTTCCAGGGGGAAAAACAACTGAAAATGACTTCATAAATGTTTTTTGTCATTATAAAGCAAAAACATAAATATTGAGATCTAGACTTTGCAGATGCTGAAAGTGCTGTATCCTTATTAAACATGAGTCACACTCTCCTTAAGGGATAAGGTAACTTAAAGGAAATGGATTTTGCATTCTTTTACTTTATGGGGAGCTCAAGAACCACAGCACCTTTTTTGCCCATGCTTTCAGGGACTGTCCAGGTGGTATGTGATGTATGCAGCTACCGGAGTAAAATCTGACGTGTTGAAAATGCAGGGATGTGTGTGTGCGTGCCTTTTTCTATGCTGTGGTACATACATTATCAAGTTGCAATGGCTCACTGTGCTACAGTTGCATAAAATACCACTGGGTTTTAATGCAAGCCGTTCTTTTCTGTTTTAGTCAGTTTACAGACACGAGACAGAATAGGCACTGGAGGGTCGGTGGTGGACTGCAGAGGACTGTTAGAAAATGAAGGGTACGTATGACTGGTGTCACCAGCCAAGGCTCTGCTGCCATAGGCTTTCAGCCTATAGGAAAGTAATCTTCCTCCCTTCCATTGGTGTCTTTGAAATTTGGGATGCATTAAAGGCATTTGGGATAAAACTGTAACCCAGATTACTTGTTGATAAAGGAAGCTATCATGACCACTGGGGTTATGCCCAAAAAACTCATGATCCAACCTGGAGCCTCCCTCTGGCTCATCTTTGGATGGGACAGTTTGAGCATCAGGAAGAATTACAACTGTGGTGAGCTCTGAAGCACACCAACTGTATTAAAAATCCACGAATTTATATTGACGCTACGGGAGGAACGTCTAAAACATTAAAGAAACCAAAAACCAGAATATTAAAAACAACTCTGGGTTTACTGTCACATTTTGCGATCCCCCCCCCATCCATTCATAGACCTAGGCAATAGTCATTAGTAGTTTCTGATAACATCACAAGAGAGAGCTGAATGATCTGACGTTGACATACCTCTTGGAAATACAGGGGACAGGAAATGTGTCACTCTGCCACAGAGAATGCAGTAAGCAACATTTAGAGCGGACACTGTGTAGGGCAGTCAGCCCAGCGTCTTCAGAGATCCCACAAATAAAAGTTGAAAAGAAGGGAAGGAGAACCTACAAATTAATAATGAAAGAGACATTAGAGACACAGGGACTAAAAGAAGTATTTGAACTTTGGATTCTGATTTATGAGATAGATGAAGAAATTTGAACAGTGGGATTTGATCTATTTCAAAATTAATGTAGTTTTTTAAGTTATGGTAATGGAAAAAGTCCTTACCTTTGAGAGGTATATGCTGAAATATTTAAGGATGAAATGATAAAGTGTTAGAGGGGAGTAACTAGAGAACACCCAGGGGACAGTCATTGTAGCAGGTTGATGAGCAAGGGGGTGGGAGGGTCATGGTTCTAGTCTCACAGTTTGGGTATATATTTGAAGTTTTTCAATAAAAAAAAAATTTTAAGTACTTGCTTATAAGAGAAAATAGCCTCTTAGGTAAATTGTTCTCAAAATTTCTCGGCAGAGGGTTTGTAAAGATTTATATTTAAAAAGTACTTAAAGTCATTATAGTATTTTATATAACCAGGAATTCCATTACAGAGTAAAATAACAGGCAAAATAGAATATTTGGATTTGCCTTTAAATCCAGAAAAATGAAATCTCATTTCATAGGGTCCTTAATGTGCAAAAAGTTTTTTTGTTTTTTTCTCTCAGTCATTCAGCTCTTCCTGAGGGTGACACTTTAAATGTGGCTTCTTTTGGCCCTCTCTATTTTATAAAACTTGGCACTTGGAGCACCCTCAGTTGTTAAAGGAGAGGAGAATAAACGCAAATGACAGAACGGCATGGAGTGGGACGGCCCCGGTCCCATGACACTTGCACAGGTTCCCATACCTGCGTGCCCTTCTCCCTTCCAGAACGGTGTATGAAGACTCGGGGCCCGGAAGGCCACTCAGCTGCTTCATGGAGGAGCCAGCCCCCTACTCGGACGGTACTGGTGCTGCTGCAGGTGGAGGGAACTGCAGGTTCGCGGAGTCCCCAAGTCAAGATCAGAGGCTTCAGGCTCAGCGACTCAGAAATCCTGAGGTCCGAGGCTCACTCCAGACGCCCCAGAACCGACCACACGGCCACCAGTCACCAGAACTGCCCGAAGGCTATGGTGAGAGAAGTCGCCACACCCTGGCATCACACGCTTTCAGGGAGCTCTTCTTCAGTAGCCCTGCACGCCTTCGTGTGCTAAGGGGCCTGTGCCACAGGGCGGCTGTGGCCGTGTAATGACAACTGGGGAGAGAGGTGGTGACTCTGGCTGATTGGGAATCCTCGGCCGTTGCTCCAGTCTGTCGGTTGAGAAATGTGTGAAATTAAAGCGCTCCCAAGTGTTGCGTAAAATAGATGAGTCTGTGACTGGAGGGTGGAAAGGACAGCAAGGGGACAGGGCAAGAAGAAGGGACCCTTGACCACCGTGAAGAGAACAGATGCGAAGGGGAATATAGTTTGGGCTTGACAGATGTTCCAGAGGGATGAGGCCGTGGAGAAAATAGTCAGGTCAGGCTCGAGGGGACAGACGTGCGTAACGGTGGCTCCTCCAGCTGGTGGCTCAGGGAGGGGAAGAAGACCCATGAGAAAGTAAGACCCGCCCAGATGTTGAGGTCCTTTTTCCAGTGAAGTTAAAGAGCGGTGAAAGGAAGCTTAGAATCAGGGTGAAGATGTCTGGAGGACTGGTCGGCGCCTCCCTGGCACTGGACTTATCTGACCGTAACCCTCATTTCTTGTGCAGAACAGAGAACGACAGTGCAAGGGCAAGTTTACTTCTTGCACACACAGACCGGGGTTAGCACGTGGCACGACCCCCGGATCCCCAGGTAGGTTTCCCGAGACGCGCACCATCCACGCTGGTCCCTTTCCAGACGTGTTGCCCTCGGTGCCCACTACACGCAGGGGTGGGTGACGTGAGATTTCCTTCCGTAAGTGGGGCGAGGCATGAATGGGATGAATTTGAAACCAGGGTGGCCGAGAGTTGATGGGTGTAAGTTGCTTAACTGGCTCTGTCATGATGGCCTCTCTCCTTCGCCATATGTTCCCAGTTTTCTAAAGTAAGTTAGAGAGGAAATGCAAAGAGACTGTGCACCTCAACTCCTCTGCTTTGTTTTCTTTCTTTCTTTTTTTTTTTTTTTAAAGAGAGAGAGAGAAAGAGAGAAGCAATCTTTATTTAGTTTTTCATGTGACTTTCATTCCTCAGACACTTCGTTGTGTACGTGGTGCTGGGGTTTGAACTTGTGTCCTCGCACTTGCCAGGCAAGCGCCGTAACCGCTAAGCCACCGCTCCAGCCCCTCTTTCTTTTTTTTTTAAAGAGAGAGGGACAGTGAGAGAGACAGAGAGAGAGAAACAGCCTTATTTAGTTTTTCACATGGCCTTCGTTGTTCCAACACTTAGTTGTGTACGTGGAGCTGGGGTTCGAACCTGGGTCCTCATGCTTGCCAGGCAAGCGCTGAAACCGCTGAACCACCACTCCAGCCCCTCTACTTTGTTTATTTCTTGTTCCCTGTGGGTCTGTTCCTGGGTGAGACGAAGCTTTTCTGCAAGGCCGTACAGCCTGAGCCTAGGGCAGAGAGCCCCCCACATGCCCATAACACAGTTTTTTTTTTTTTCTTTTCTAAATTTACTACCTAATAAGATTTTTGGTAATGTTCATTACCCTTTTATGCATAATTTGCTTCTTGTCTTTGATTTGCCAAGTCTTTATTGAATTTATGATTCAGTATCTATAATTACAAATGAATGTGGTGTCTCTCCAGTGCCCACTGTAAGAAGTGACAGGCTTTTGTGTAAATCACAAAAGCATCTTGGTCAGAAATGCTGTGTCCCTGTCTTCTGTGGATTGTAACGAAATCAAGAGCCTGGAAGTGACACCACTTGCTTAACAAATACCAGCTTGAAAGCGAGAACCCCTGGTCTGGGGCCGCTGCTCAGAATCGTGATTTTTCCAGTGAATGTTGAACCTCCCTAGGCCTTGGGAAACCCAGAGTCCTCTGGGAGCTTTTCAGTGAAGAAGCCTTTCTGACTTAGAGCATTCGGTTTGACCTGTGAAGTCAGGTGGCATTCCCATGCCTCCCACTGTGCTGGCCTCTCTGAGAAGCCATGTTCCTGGGGTGGACCTGGCCTGCCTTCTCTGAACTCAGTTGGATAAGCCTCCCTGTTTCTTCCATTTGGCAGAGACCTTAACAGTGTGAATTGTGATGAACTCGGACCACTGCCACCAGGTTGGGAAGTCAGAAGTACAGTTTCTGGGAGAATATATTTTGTAGATCATAATAACCGAACAACCCAGTTTACAGATCCAAGGTTACACCACATCATGAAGTAAGACTTTCTAAAAGCTCCTTGTTGACCTCTTTCCTTTGCTACTGAATGTTTTCTTACATTCACACCTTTCTTATCTACTGCATTGTTCGTTGGACGGTAACCGTGAGCAAAATAGGGTGAATGTTTGGTGGACAACTGTGTATTTTAAATTCTTAATCCGCATGGACACCACCGAGGCCATGTTGTGGTGCTCTTTTCCTATGTGCAGGCTGAACAGAAGTCACCACGATGACGATATTCAGCAGCTTCATGAACAAAGCTTTGACACGTGGTGCTCCGATGGCAGGCCTGGCCTGGAGCGTGAGAAGTAGAGGAAGGAGCTTGGGAACGATCTCATGATTTGTGGTGTTCTCATGACAAAGCATCATACCTGGCTCTTCTAAGTGGCAGTTGACACTAGTGGCCAAACTTGAATAAGGCAGATGCCACTTTGTCACTCCGTTGGTCCTAGTCCTTTATTTACTGTTTTTGTTGTTTGTTTTTTGTTGGGGGGGTTACTGGGGATATTTTAACCCAGGGGTACTTAACCACTGAGCCACATCCCCAGTCCTTTTTATTTTTTTGTTTTGAGACAGGGTCTTGCTAAGTTGCTTAGGGCCTCAGTAAATTCCTGAGGCTGACTTTGAACTTGGATTTATCCTCCTTCCTCAGCTTCCCAAGCCGCTGGGATTACCAGTGTGTACCACTGTACCCAGCTAGTTCATTTATTTTACTGATGCTTTATACTTAAAGAGCAGGTTTAGAAATCTCTAGGTGATTGAAGAGGGGTGGTTACCATTGGATTTCACTAGAGTTGTTAGATCTTGTATTTCCTCCTTCTGTGATTAGCTCCATAAAAAAAAAAAAGTCACCACCAACTATGTTTTGTTGTGACTGCTGAGGTGCCTCCAGCAGGGCGCTGGTCAGTCTCATCAGTGTGTAATAAAGACAGCAATTTCCATTTTTCTTTGTAGCAGTAATTACATTCACATGGTCTCTTGGAATCGGGGGTGTCCTTTATTTTGTACCCTAGACCTGTACTGAGGTGTATGGTGGCCACCAGCAGTCGTTGCACATCCGAGAAACGGACTCTGCCTGAAGCTGTCTGATGAGTTCCTCTGTCCCTGCCATGCGTGGGGCCTTGTTTGTAGCTCTGGACTTTGCTCACAGTGTGACTTGGCTGACTCTCTTCCTCTGCAGTCACCAGTGCCAACTAAAGGAGCCCAGCCAGCCGCTGCCCCTGCCCAGCGAAGGCTCTGTGGAGGACGAGGAGCTTCCTGCCCAGAGATATGAAAGAGATTTAGTCCAGAAGCTGAAAGTCCTCAGACACGAGCTGTCACTCCAGCAGCCCCAAGCTGGTCATTGCCGCATTGAAGTTTCCAGAGAAGAAATATTTGAGGTATAGAATTCAGTCAGGGGTAGATTAGTCAGCCCTGTGGGCAAACAGACGAGCGATGCGGGCACCTTTGGTTTATTTATTTATTTATTTTTGGCATTGGGGCTTGAACCCAAGGATGCTTAACCACTGGGCCACATCCCCAGCTCTTTTTATTTTTTATTTTGAGACAGGGTCTCACCAAGTTGCTGAGGCTGGCCTTGAACTTGCAGATCAGTCTTCCGCTTCAGCCTCTGATCCCAGTTACTGGGATGACAGGCGTGCTCCCTCCCACCCTGCTGCCGTGCATGGGGTTCCTCCTCGGAGTACTTCTCAGAGAAGCTTGGTGGCCAGGTGGTCTCTGTGGTCTCCTCTGGGCACAGGAAGAGCAGAGGGTTCCTGGGAAGGACACCTCCCTTAAGCACCTCCCCCGCAGCATCGGAGTCCCTAAACAGGGCTCTTTTCTGAGGAAAGGTGATCGGGAGGATAGAAGCTCACCTTCTTTGGGCCATCTCTTGCCTTCCTATGTGGGGGCAGTGGCAAAAATGACCAAATGACACTCTTCAAGAAGTGCACTTAGATTCTCTCCGGGCTATGGCAGCTGAAGGAGGCCTGGGAGGGCAAGACCCACCACTGAGGGGCGAGCACCTTCCCCATGGGACGCGAGTGCCTGCCCAGGGACATGGGCCATGGCGGGCAGCAGTGTTGGCTGCGGCACCTACTTGAGCCCACTCAGCAGTCTCTAATGAGAGCCCAGCTACTGCTTCCAGGCCATGTCCACCGGCTTCCCCTTGCCCTCCTGGGATGGCAGAGTTGGGATTGCACTAAACTTGAAGCGTGGAAAGATTCTTAAGTGCCCTGTACTGAAAACACCTGCAGCCAGCTGGCCCCTTGCGCTGACCCTGTGTGTCAGTGCTGCGGGCGAGCGAGCTACTCTGTGCCTTTCGTAAACCCTTTCTGGCCTTTCCACTCTGGGAAATCGTGTGATATTTCACCTAAAACAGACTCAGAATTCTTATAGCATCTAGACTCTAACGATGTCTTCATTTTGGTTAAAATATATAAATTGTTCATAGGGTACATTAAAATTAATTTATGTAGAGAAAAATCAACTCTAATCAAGACGTTTGTCCTTAAATCCTTCGTGAGTGTGCTGAACGCAGTTCTGTGCGTTTCCCGCAGGATCGGTGTAACCTTCTTTGCTGTTGTCCCCGGGTGGGGGAGCTTTGGGCGAGGAGGGTGGAGTGTACTACACACAGGCAGTGCGGTGGGGAAGGACCCAGAGGAGGCTTGCATTTGAATGGCTTTTCACGATCAATAAGCTCCGGTCTCTTTATACTTTAAGAAGAAGAAACATTAAACAGAGAAACACTAGTCCGAGGCATTCTTTCTGAACCTGTGGTGTCGATACGCAGGAGTCCTATCGCCAGATCATGAAGATGCGCCCCAAGGACCTGAAGAAGCGGCTCATGGTGAAGTTCCGTGGAGAGGAGGGCTTGGACTACGGCGGAGTGGCGCGGTGAGTGCCCGCTTTCCACCCTCCTGCTGCGCAGATGTCGGTGTGACAGTACCCTAGCTTCAGAGAGGGTTGCGTGCCCCTCCCCAGCGCCCAGGCAGAGCCAGTGTCGCCTTGGGGCCGCCAGGGCTTCTGCAGGGTTCAGCCTGCTGTCTGGGTGGGGGACCAGAGCATAGGTGAACATCGCCATTCGTTCTTAGAACCAGACTCACAGCTCCTCCTCACATGTCTGAACCTGAGCAGGAGGGTATGCAAATTGCATTTGTGTCACAGGACTTGGATAAGACATAATTTTGAAATTTAGGTGAAAATAATTCAAGCAAATAATGTAACAAATGAATGGAATAAAATAGCAACCTCTCATCGCACCTTTGAGACAACCGCTTGACTCATGGCTCTTTGGATTGCTCAGTTGATCAGGTTCAGACGATCAGCTCCTGTTTTAACCATTTACGGTCACAGACGCAGACGCTTGCTGCTGGGGCAGACTTGATCGCATGCTCCCAGCATGGTAACATCGATCTTTCTAGTCTGCCGTCGTCTGTCATTGTCACTGTGTGTAATGTGCTTGCACCTTTGTGTTTTGGTTCAGCAGTTAGAGACGCTCTCTTGGTCTCTCATTTTTATGAGGAAAAGATACCGATCTCCTCACTTCTTGCTGCAGTCCTTCTCCCTTAAATTCTCTCACCTGTGGTCTTACATTTCTGTTGTCCATGTTGAAGGTTTACATTCTTTTTTATAACCAAAAAGGGAGTCTCCTGTGCTTGTCCGCTTATTAACTGTAAGGGTTAAAAATGAAAAAATAAATAGTTTGGCAGCGTAAATACTGTTCACTAAGGGGTTAAATAGTGTCCTAAAATTTATTTTCTCTTTTTGAACAGATTTTAATTTTTCAGGAATGTTTTCTTTGTTAACTAGACTTTGTCTTTATTGCTCCTCTAAATTTAAAAATCTTTCAGGAGATGGGCACAGTGACACATGCCTATGATCCCAGCTACTCAGGGGACTAAGGCAGAAGGATCACCAAGTTCAAAGCCAGCCTAGGCAATTTAGTGAGACCTTGTCTCAAAATAAAAAATAAAAAGGGCTGGGGATGCTGCTCAGTGAGAGAGCACCGTCCCCCAAATTGCAGGACAGTGCCACACATTGCGTCCTTCGACGAGTCCCTTCCTCCTTCCCTGCATGTGCCATCTCCCTGGAGGTCTGTAGGCCTCTCTCTGCCCAGCTATTGGCATGATCGCCACCCTCCCCAACCATGGCTTGCTGATGGTCCCTTGCTGTGTCGCTGCCACCACCTGTCGGTGCACTGTGAAGTTTCTTTCTTGCAGACCAGAGGCGAGCTGTCTCCATGCGCACCCCCAGTTCCTGGAGCAGCCCCTACACTAGTGAGCTCGCCTCTCCTGTGTCTGCCGCAGGAAGGGCTGTACTTCCCTCAAGTCCCTCTCCTCCACTTTCTCTCTGAAATGCCCCTCACCTGGGTATTGGATTCGAGACTGATCCTCCGTGGCTCTCATCTTCCTTCTTTCCCATCTCTCTCCCACCTACCTCCTTTCCACACTTTCTTGGGGGATTTCTTCAACTTGTCTTCCTGTGCTTCAAAAATTCTTGGTCTTGTTTCTTTTTCTTTCTTTCTTTCTTTCTTTTTTTTAAAGAAAGAGGGGACAGTGAGTGAGCGAGAGAGAGAGAATCAATTTTTGTTGAGTTTTTCACATGGCTTTCGTTGCTCTGAAACTTTACTGTGTACGTGGTGCTGGGGTTGAACTTGCATACTTGCACATGCCAGGCAAGTGCCCTAACTGCAGAGCCACCGCTCCAGCCCTTGGTCTTGTTTTCTAAAAATCACCTTAACATTCTCATCTGTTGAACTCCATGGTAATAAAACATAAAACGAAAGAATTCAACTAGTATTATCTGTCACATGAATTGACATCTGTATGCCCCGGTAGGAACTGTATTCATTCGCTGACCATCAGCTACTGGGACCCCTCTCCATGCGATAGGACCTGGGGCTACAACAGAGAGCAAATATCCTGTCCTCTCCCTCGCACCCTCCACCTCACACAGAGGCGCGCTCGGTCTGACGAGGTGCGGGCCTTCCTCAAAGAATTCTGCAACCGGGCTGGAGCGGTGGCTCAGTGGTTTCGGAGCTTGCCTGGCAAGCACGAGGACCTGGGTTCAAACCCCAGCACCACGTACACAACTAAGTGTTGGAGCAACTAAGGCCATGTGAAAAACTAAATAAAGTTGTTTCTCTCTTTCTCTGTCTCTCTCACTGTCCCTCTCTCTTAAAAAAAAAAAAAAAAAAAGAATTCTGCAAGTGAGCAGAAACCCCGCTCTGGTCGTGCTGTGGAGGCCCTGCTCCTCTGAGGATGGTCACAGGGGCCTCCTGATGGGAACACCACCATATTATGCTCACACCATTTTGGTCTGATTGTTTTTCTTTCTTTTCACAATTTTCTTGCCTAGACTATTGCTCATCTCTTCCTCTTCACCCTCCCACTCCTGGGTGTAGAGCGAGCTCACCACAGCAGCTGGATCAGTTTCCACCTAAACTGCTTTGGTCGTTTGGCTGATTTTGATTTTGGTGTTCTTAGACAATAAAATGATTCAAACATTGAAGGAATTCAGAAAATAATCTAACTCATGTACCCCCTCTAGATTAAAAAAAAAACCTCTTAGAATATTGAAAGATTTAAACTAGTTTTTTAATGTACACAAGTAATAGATGTTTAAGGTAAAAAAGAAAAAGAATTAAAAAGAAAATTGCATGGGGCAGAAGTTGTTCTTGAATAACTCCTCTCCTGCTTCACTAAACTTTGAAATGCTTTCACCTTCTGTGAAACATTTTACTGTAAAACATTTAAAAACCAGAAAATGAGTGGTGGCTCAGCGGTTACGGCGCTTGCCTGGCATGAGCCAGGACACGGTTTCCATCCCCAGCACCACGTGCACAATGAAGAGTCAGCAACGAGAGCCACATGAACAAGTGAATAAAACTGATTCATTCTCGCTCTCTCTCTCTCTTAAAATAAACAAAACAAAACAACAAAAGCAAACATGAAAATGACCCAGAGTTCTAACTTCAAGTTAGCTGTTGATAAAGTCGTGCTATTACCAGCTAAGGTCACTTCATTAACGTCAGCACCTGAGCTTTTGGTCTTGGCAGAGTGTTGAAGAAAACCCTAGCTGGGGGCTGGACAGGAACAGCACCAAGAATGCTGTCCTTTTACGGTGACACCGTGAGCAGCTGCAGATGTGTCCCTTGGCAATGAGGGATGATAGCCGGGTGTTTACAAGGTGCTTCTGGGTGCTGTCCTGGGTGCTGCAGCTGTGGAGGCCCCTTGCCCAGCCTCCCCCTCCAGCAAGTGTCCTTTCCAGCTGCTTTCCAGTCACTTTCTGTTCTTTCGGCCTCCTGGGGCGTGGTGAATGGATGAGTCCCTTTAGGAGATCTGAACCCTGCAGTGTTAGCACCTTTGAGATGTGTTGTTGTTGTTCCTAGGGAGTGGCTTTATTTATTGTGCCATGAAATGTTGAACCCATATTATGGACTCTTCCAGTATTCTACGGACAACATTTACACGTTGCAAATTAACCCAGATTCTTCAATCAACCCTGTAAGTATGTGTGAGTAAAGTGGTTGGGCATTCGCCGGAGGATGTTTAGATGTTATTTTAGTTTCCGTCTTGGTTCATGGTTTACTCCCTGTAGACTTAAAGACTGGCAAATAAAACACTGAAAGCCAGAATGCGGACTGAATTATCAAGGATGATTCCCACCCTAGTTTTCAGCACTGGGTCACCGGCGTGTTGTTTTTGAGGAGAATATGGTGAAATTGAGCTGTTCACTCGGCAGAACATTTTGTTGGCATTTGAGGGAACTGTGGTTTGATGATGCTTGTGGCTGGAGACGTTCTAGAGTTGAGGAGGCCTCAGTCTGGACCACCGGCCAGTGGAGGACCCCGTGGGGCCATGTCTGTCTTCAGCCCCAAGGAGACCCAGGGCCCAGCTCTCCTTGAGCATTCAAATGTGAAAGAACCTTTGCCCAGTGTGGAAGTGTTGACCAATTTTCTGAGATAATTTTAATTCAAGCCTAAAAGTAGAAATGTTGAATTTCCCTGGTTAAAAACCTGAACAACTTAAATTTTGGAATGGTTCATTTTTTCCTTGGCTGTTCATGCTGATTTTCCTGCGTGTTCCTTTTCTTCTTGCCCTGACTTAGGATTTCTTTAATTTCCTTCTTGTGGGGGGTGGTGTAGAAGAGGGAGAAAAGTTGCCCTTGGCTCTTCCGTTTTTCTGAGTGGGACAGGAAGGGAAGGAAAGAGGAGGCAGGGCGGCTTCCCGGGCCTGCACAGTGCAGAAGGCCACTACGCTTGGTTTGACTGCTGTCCCCACGTTGATGTTCTCAACTTTTGAAGAAGGCTGGCGGCTGCATGTTCATCTTGCACTGGGCCCTGCAAGTTATGCAGCAGTTCCGAGGAAGACTTGAGCATATAAACTCTCCTGCTAAATGAGAGACATGCTGAGTTTCGGCTGCCTAAGTGGCCTTACTCCGTTTGGCCATGAGTGTACCCTGGGGCCAGCTGCGTCAGTGCTCAGCCGCCTGTGGGACAGTCTCCTAGAAGTTTGGAGAAAGCTGGCGCTGCCCGCGTGGGCTGCTCATTTTCCTAACGAACGCGTGTTCTCTGGCGCCCCCTGCAGGATCATCTGTCTTATTTCCACTTTGTGGGTCGGATCATGGGTCTGGCTGTGTTCCATGGACACTACATAAATGGGGGCTTCACAGTGCCCTTCTACAAGCAGCTTCTGGGGAAACCCATCCAGCTCTCTGATCTGGAATCGGTGGACCCAGAACTGCACAAGAGCTTGGTGTGGATTCTGTGAGTATCCTCTCCCTCCCTGGTCAGCTGACTGAGAATTCAGACCCTGTCCCTGTGCTGGGCGCTGCTGCGTGTGTGGGGGGCGCGCACGCATGTTTGGGCTGGGAATGAGACTGAAGAAGAGGAGGAGAGAAGCCGCTGTACCGCACCCCAAAGTGACAGCTCGCGGTGTTTGGCCGGCTTCTCTGCATGGGATCGTTTTGTTTATTGTTCCCGTGAATTGCTAGGTTCGATTACAGATGGCAGGAGCTATTCCTGGGCTGGTGTGTGTGAGTGAGACACACAGTGTTTCCGGTTAGTTTGCGGAGGTCTTGAGAGAGTATCAAAACAAAATGAACGCTTACTCCCCTTTGCTTTCCGTAATCTAAACACTCTTTTCAGAGCAGCAGGCACAGGGACAGGGTGACCACGAGGTGTGGCAGGGCCCCTGGGAAAGACCTAGGCTCAGCCTGCGGGAGAGCTGCTGTGTGCAGCGGGGTCGGGTCTCTGGCTGCATCCGCTGGGTGCTGGGCGAGTTAGGACCCTCGTCCTGTGGCGAACCTTTGGCTGCTCAGCCTCAAGAAGTGGGGCAGGTTGAGAGCCCCTGCGCTTCCTCGCTGCAGTGGGTGCGTTTGGAGAGGCCCCCTTGAAGTTGGGAGGCAATGTTTTCCCTGCGTGGCTTCCTATGTCTCGGCCACCCTTTGACTCCGTCACCTCTTCACGATCTCTCCCTTGTCCTCCCAGACTCCTTACAAAGCAGTTAGGACACCTAGCTCGTGGCAGAGCATCCGCCACCCTCCTTCCATGGATCAGAAAGCTGGGCGACAGGGACCTGGGGCTGCAGCTGCAGCTTCCAGCTCTTTCCAGCCCCAGCGCTCGCACGACTCCACCAGCTCCGTGTCCACCCAGCTCTCCCTGTCTCTGCCGCCTGTTCCCTCAACGTTCCCTTCATGCACTGATGCTGGCCTTGGGTCCACTTTTGACAGAGAAAATGACATCACCCCCGTGCTGGATCACACCTTCTGCGTGGAGCACAATGCTTTTGGGAGGATTCTTCAGCACGAACTGAAACCCAATGGCAGAAATGTGCCCGTCACGGAGGAGAACAAGAAGGAATATGTGCGGTAAGGCCCAGGGCAGGCCGTGGTGGTGGCCTGGGTGGGAGGTGGTGGTGGTGGTGATGGTGAAAGGCGGGTACCTGGAGCCACCTGGGCACAGCTGGGCTCACGTTAGGATTGTCGTAGCTTCTTGCTGCTTGAGGCTCACCTGTCCCTGACAGCACTCACGACCAGAGCCACATGAACAGAGGTGACTTCAGGAGCTGTTAGCATGCAGATTCTGTTAGGAGGGGCCCTGATGTGGTTGGAGGCAGCCTGTTCCAGGGACAGGGCCCAAGAATGGAGGGATTTCCACACCACCACCCAACACTGGGTGAGCCCAGGGGAAAGCAGCAGGCCTGGTGGGCTCGGCACTGCCAGCCTCAGGGGAGTCCACTCCAGCCTCCTGTCCCCTACCTCTTGCTTGAGGCAAATCCACAAAAGTCTCACGTGTGGGTCTTTCTTTCAGGCTATATGTAAACTGGAGGTTCATGAGAGGAATCGAAGCCCAGTTCTTGGCGCTCCAGAAGGGGTTTAATGAGCTCATCCCTCAGCACTTACTGAAGCCCTTTGACCAGAAGGAACTAGAGGTACGTGCTCACCACACCGGCGCCCAGCCCACGAGTCCAGATGGCTGCCTTGCCTGTCAGAGGCCTGGCTGTGAGCGAGGCCTCTGTGACAGTTTGTCACATGGTGAGGTGTATCTCGGCAGCAGCGAGTCTGAGCAGCTCTGGGAAGTTGTTCAGGGTGCTTGTGATTTTCAGGATCTCTGGCATGGAGACTGCTGGCCCTCACTGGTGTGGTCACTTCAGCGTGTTTTCACTCTTGCTCTTGGTTCTGGCTGTTAACAGACTAAGAGCGCGGTGTTTGTCTGCTTTGTGGACTTGACGTAGTGAATCATTCATCCCTTATCCATCTCTGCCTGGTGCCAGCTGGCCCAAGCCTTCCAGATTGTTCTCTCAGTCTTTCTGCCACCCGTGAGAAGCCGAGAGCACCTCTGGGTGCGACAGCAGTGCTGCGGGGAGCCTTGTAAACAGCAGGCACACTGTTTGCCTTCACCCATGCCACTGCCCAGTTCCCTTCCTTAGACCGTGCCCTGCACACGTCCTCACGTCCCTGAGACACGCTGGGTCGTGGCCTCTTTTACAGTTGGCTCTGTGGAGGCTGCTGGCTGGTCTGTGCTCTTCACTCCTGCCTGCTTGTGAGCCAGATCATCGGTGGCTGTGCAGCTTCGTCCTCAGGCTGGAAGCCAGCCCAGAGGTGGCGCTGCGCTCCAGGGCTCCTGATGGTGGCGGCACTCTTCCTGTCTAAACATCTGTCTGGTTTATTGGGTCAGAGCTGCTTTTTGGCTTTGGAAATCACATTTTGAAGTCCTCTCGTGTGTTGAGAGCCAAGGATGTTGTGGGTGACCCGTGCTTTGGAAATGACACCCCGAATCGCCTTCTCAGTTGATAATAGGAGGCCTGGGTAAGATCGACCTGAATGACTGGAAGTCCAACACACGGCTGAAGCACTGCGTGGCCGACAGCAACATCGTCAGGTGGTTCTGGCAAGCAGTGGAGACCTTCGACGAGGACAGGAGGGCCAGGCTGCTGCAGTTCGTGACCGGATCCACGCGAGTCCCTCTCCAGGGCTTCAAGGCTCTGCAAGGTGACTGGCGGGGAGGCGGGGCCATTCCACAGGGTATCTGTTGAATTGTCACCTGCTGGCAATGCCTGTGGCCACCGTCCTGTCAGAACACGTGCTTGGCACTGAGGAGGTGCACGCCTAGCACGTGTAGGGCACAGTTCCCACATTCTCACTGTGCTCAAAGAGCCCAGAGGGTTGGATGGGCAGGGGCCATAGAGGTGTCTGGGGAGCCCATCACTTCCTGTACGGGCATCTAGGAAGACACCCTAGGAAGAGAGCTGCTGGGAGCCACCCACAGCCTCCGGCCCCCAACTTGAACCTGCAGATGCCACAAAGCACCCTGAGGGAGGAGGCTGCCCTGCTCACTCTGAGCCACTGGAGTCACTATTTGGAGTTCTCCCAGAAGGTTCCCTGGCTGCTCGAGGGCAAGGGGCTAGTGTGTCACCTCACACCCAGCACTCTGTTGCCAGAGCTGGAAGGAGTAGGTAAAGGATGTGAACATGCTGAAATTCAGCTAATTGAACCTAAATGCTCATGGCCATTTGGAATTATTGCAAGTACAAAACCTTCACTCTGAGTTTTGAGACCCTGAGGGAAAGGAGGGTCGTCTGGATTCACTCGACCCAGGTCCTAAAGGTGCCTGCCTTGTCCACGGTGATGTCTGCCCACACAAGTGCTGCAGGGGCCCTGCATGGGGCAGGGGCTCAAGGCCGAGCACCTGGGCCACAGGGTTCGCTCACCCATGCAGCCGCACACCGCTTCCTGTCCTCGGTGACTTACAGTCCCGCCCTCGGTCCTCCCAACACCCTGGAGAGCCGGGCTCGTGTCCGTTGCATGGATGAGCAAACCGAGACCAAGGCATGGGATTTAATCCCCACCAAGGGAAGAATGGAGAGCAAGCGGGGAGCCAGGCCAGGAACCCAGGCTCCGCGAGTCCAGGCAGAGTCTCATGTGATGCTGATTCCTCCAAAGTCCCTGCTGTTGTGAGGTTTCACCAACGTCCCCGCAATCAGACTCACCAACGTCCCTGCAATCAGACTCACCAACGTCCCCACGATCGGGTAGAGTTGGGCTGTGTGTCCTTGTGGCATCTAGCAGTCGGGGCAGACCAGGCAAGGGCTCAGGGTGACCTGGGGCCATGAGAGGGAGGGTTCCTGTCCAGTATTGTGGTGGCTGGTGGTGTGGTAGGAGAGTGCGCATGGGTCCCACCCCAGGGACACACACCAGGCTCCAGGCAAGCATCCCAGGACCAGCAGGTGCATCCCCCCAGCAGCACCCTATCTCCTTGGGTGCAGCTGGCCACTCCCCAGGAGATGGGGCCCAGAGGATTCAGCCCGGAGAGGGAGGAGCTAGCCAGGTGCCTGAGGCTGAGGGGCCACACTCACCCCAGGTGGCCGCAGGGACCCTGCTTTCCTGAAGGCGGTGGTCGCTTGCTTGCCGTCTTTACTCTGGCCCAGTACTGCTGCTCAAGGTAGCCAGCTTCCCAGCTGAAGGAAGTTCGTGTGGACACGGGCAAGCAGCAGAGCAAAGCCCGCAGCCTCTGCAGCCCTCCTGCCCACTGCCCCACGGCCCTCCCCAGTCTGCACGTGGGGGTCCCTGAGTTGGCCCAAGCTTACAGCAGCATCTGTGGCCAGTGCTGGCCAGCTTGGTGTCATCTGGGGCAGAGTTTGGAAAGATCCAAGCAGGGAAAGGCCCAGCGGTGGATAACCCTGCATCCCAAAGGGTGGGAACAGAGAGATTTCAACCTGGGCACCCCTGGAGCTACTCGTGATCAGGGAAATCCTGAGCCCTTGGGTTCTGTCCCTGGGCTGTTCTGAAACGCACTTTTTATCATATGGTGGACCCTGCGGGTGTCTTCTAAACCTGGCCAGGGGCTTTTGTAGCAGGGTGACCCTCTGGCAGGGCAGCCTGCCTGGGTGCCATGAGGACACACGCAGGGCTTCGCCTGCGAAGTGCATTAACTAGAGTGTCGTCCCGTAAGGTTCTACAGGTGCGGCAGGGCCCCGGCTCTTCACCATCCACCTGATAGACGCGAACACGGACAACCTGCCCAAGGCCCACACCTGGTAAGAACCCGCCGCAGCTGCGCGTCCCTCGTCGTACTCAGCCATTTCCTCTTCAGGACTGTGTGTTTCCTTTATGCGGAGCGCAGGTGGCGCTGGAGCAGCGCTTGCGTCTGGTGGGACACCTCTTTGTGTGGCCCTCATCGCTGGCTCCTGCTGCTCGGCTCCTCTCCCTGGGCGCTGTGCCCGTGGGGAGGGAAGCAGCTCACTCTGGATTTATTTTCCTCGCTTCGTCCACATCCACGTGTGCAGGTCTCCACCTGCCTTCTTATAACTTGGTCTGTGACCAGTGCCTCTTGTATACTGAAAAAAATGTTTTCTCCCTGAGTGTTAGTTTAAAAATTAATATCCGTAGTGGGTTATTTCCTTGGTGGTTTAAAAGTACAGTCCACACATACAGTGTCTCAGAACTACCTACCTCTCCTGCAGGTTACAAAGAACGTTCCTTGTTTGGAACCCAGGGCTGTGGGCTCAGATGCTGGCCACGATGCCCTCTAGAGATGGAATTTGGGGCAAATTACTTGATGTCCCTGTCATTTTCCACATCTGTGGATGGGCTAATGCAGTGGTTCTCAGGACTCTGCTGGGACACAGAGGCCCTGCCTGAGCGTGGCTGTGTCATCTGCAGGAGCCCTCAGGGTGGCGCACAGTGCTGTTCTCTCCTGTTCACGAGGCGTCTGTCCTCTGACGCTTCAGCACTCACGCTCTAGAGCAGACGAGGCCACCCCGCTGGACCCGATTGCTTGACACCTGCTTCGGCTGCTGCACATCTGATTCAGAGGCCACTGTGTGTGCCCTGGGTGGCAGTGGCAGTGCTGGTTCTGTTACGAGAAGCGCTTCCTAAAGGGTGTCTTTTTCTTTGTATCAATACTGGAAATGAATTTCCCCATGGAAATGCAGTTCAGAAGTTTAATATTCATTTCCTCTTTCAAGGATTTAGCCTTTCGTTAGTTTTGAAACAGTTTGTTTTCCAGCGAATTTTCCAGACTGCCTCATTTTCATCTTAGATCAGATCCTAGAGGAAGAGACAGACGTGCAGTGAATTGCTAGTGACCACCAGTCCAGGTTACAGGGGCCAGCAGAGCGGGTAGTTCCTGGTATAGAGAAATAATTCTTCCCCAAAACAAAAACAAAATTATGAGTGTTGTCCTAAAATAAGCAGTAAGTGGTAACCTGGTTATGTTTTGGTGTTGAATGTCTTGAGATTTATTTTGCTGTGGGTTGTTTGGAAGATCTTGGTGTTAGTGGGGAGGCAGAGGTCTCAGGGCCCCACCCTGCCCCCTCTCTCACACTTGCTGGTTGGCTCCCACCTGTCCTGATCTCAGTCAGTCCTAGGGCTGCGCTGGCCGCCGCAGTGGTGACTCTGCCTCCTTTGCCCTTTTCCAGCTTTAACCGAATCGACATCCCACCCTATGAGTCCTATGAGAAACTCTACGAGAAGCTGCTGACGGCGGTGGAGGAGACCTGTGGGTTTGCCGTGGAGTGACGAGTGCCCTGAGGAAGCAGAGTCTCACTCGCGACCACCAGACCAAAAGCATATAGCTCCCGCGTGCCTCCCGCAAAGCTGGCTGAGGCCTGGAGTCCTGGACACCCCGAGGGACAAGGCTTGTCCCCCTCCTTCTTGTTGGCAGAGGGAGGGGGCAGGGGACTTTCGTAGGTGGCTCCCACCGTATATCCCTCCTTTCTTATCACCCCCCCCATCATCCATCCAATAAAACAGCCAGGTTTTGCCCGTGACCTCGGTGACACATGGTGAAAAGGCTCCTGGCCCTGTGCTCCTTTTAGGAGCATTGACCCACAGTCAGGCTGAGCGGGGCCTCGAAGGTCGCATGGTAGCGATACCAGCTCTTCCCTCAGTACAGCCTCGGCCCCTTTTCAAGTTCAGCAGTTGCCAGATACCCAACCAGAGCTCAGATTCCAAATTCCACATCCCAGCGGCCTGTTCTGGGTAACATTATATTCTACCTGAAAAGTAACTGTACAACGTACGCTTGTAGGAATTCCGTTGTGGCAGGAACTGAATCGAAGTGTTTTCCTTTAAGTGGTAAAGGAATCAGAACAGTTTTCACTGGAGGCCCAGGGTTTTATTCAGGGTATACTGGCTGAAAATTTTGTTTTGCACAGAGAAAAACTATCTTTAAGAGTTCCTTTTGCTGCATTCTCTATCCCATTGAAATTCCTTCTGGTGAAAACACCACGTAACAGCTTAGTAAAGAACAGACCAAAATCAGCCTCAGACCCAGCCAGTGGGCCTGGAGCTGCCTCCTTCCTGTGCCTGGTTGTGCGTGGAGAGGCATCCACTGTGTCTCCTGAAATGTTAACGGGCTTTCATGTGGTCATTGCTCAGAGCTAAACTAACAAGACAGTCCTGTTACCAGAGCTGCTGGCCGGGCGCAAGCTAGCTGAAAAAGGTGGGGGACGGCGGCCTTGCTCACCCAGCACCTTCCAAGTTAGCGCCGTGCTGGGAAGGCGTGCGTGTGAGAGCCTGTGACGGTAGGGCGGGGACAGATCCATGCCACCCGGTTGGCAATGGTGACACTAACAGTTGCACTTGATTCTCCTGCCCGCGTGTCTCGGCGTGAAGAAGGAGGAGGCCCACGCCAGCCCAGACTCGAGGCTCCTAACACCTTTTCCTGTTTGCACAAAAGTTCCAACAGTGTTTTATCTCGCCAGAGCGGCCTACGTTCAACAGCCAAGCTTCTGTGGACGGTGACGGCAGGGCACCTTGTCATGTGGGGTTGTGCTGCTGCTCTAGGGTGGGGGTGGGACAAGTACAGGGTAATTCATTAGCAAGACATTCACGCTCTTGATGGCTGGGCTGGGCACTGGGTTCCAGCTGTGGTCCGAGGTGGATTGGGATGGCCCTTGTGGACACTCATCTGCTGCGTTCCTGTCACCCCTAAGACTGGTGGGGTGGAGGAACAGGTTGCCTGCTCATGCCGCCACAGTTCCTTTGCTCGCCCTGGAAGCAGCCTGGTTTGATGTGGGGAACATACGGACTTCTGAGGTCACAGACCCGCTGGTCCCAAGGGCTGCAAGTCTTAGCCGCACTCTGGACTCCTGAGGTTCTGCCGCAGAAGGGCCGCCGGGTGGGACTGCAGCAGGGAAGTGTAATCCGCTTGAACACCCAGGCCGCCTGTGGCCTTAGTCCCTTCCAATTTTCTGCCTTGCTGGTGCTGGGCTCACCCTGTGTCCCGTTCACCTTGATGCTTTTGAGGGCGTTTTAGAAACTGATTCTGAGATGACTCCAGCCGGTCTTCCTCTGCGATCTCCCCCTTGAACAGGGAGGATGTAAAACCTACAGTTCCCCCGAAAGATCTGACCTGTGACCTGAGCCTAGAGTGGGAGTCGGACCAGACATGCAGAGCTGTAGCGACGCCTACAGATTTCCTGGCGGTGGTGTCCTGAGCCCGCGGTGGGCCGGAAGGAAACAGGGTTGAAGAGCCCTGCAGCAGGAACCTTGCCTTGAACGCTGCCTTCTTTCTGCTGGGAGCATAGGGGACGATCCTTAGATACCACAGCCTTGTGCCTGTCTTGTGTCGGGTGTCTCTTCCACCAAGATCCAGAGTTGTGGCCTGGGCCCTCCCTGGGCTGCCTGGCCAGCACGCGAGTTCCCGTCCCCAGGGCCTTCTGTGTGGCTTTGCAGCCTGTCGTCAGCCATGTCAGCCCTCCCCAGCTCTGCTCCGTCCACAGCCTCTGCCGGTGGCATCGCACTTCCAGAATCTGAACTGCCTACCATGGTCTGATCCTTCTGAACCACCCCAAAGGACAGTGTGACAAGCCCCCAGGAAAAGCTCCTGGGGGCCTCATCCCTCCCGGTGGTCCCAGGCGATCCACCCGCCCCCTTGCCTCCTTGCCCAGACGCTTCAGGGGCCGCACTTTCCAGGCTCGCCCTTACCAGTGGCCGTCAGCCGACACTCAGGGATGTAGCAAACCCGCTCTGCAGCGCCTTGGCTAGGAAGAGCTTGGGGACAGCAGATGGCGCTCTCCTGATTTCTGAAAGGAGACTCTGCTGCTCCATCGGTTTTGACCCCTAAGCTGGCTCAGCCGCGTGGGCCAAATTCAGGTTAGGTGGCCTCCCTCTGAGGTGTCTGGAATGGCCTTGCGCTGAGAACGTGCCCTGCCCCACCCCACCTGCGGCCAGGTGTGTGCCACACGGCAGCCTTCCCAAGCATAGTATGGATTTATAAATTCGTTTATTTTTATTTCTCAACCACTTTATAATGTATTTTAATTTATTTTGTAATGTCTTGTTTTTAAGTATTGCTGCTATCTTGTTATTCTCACTGTTTTTATTGCTGATTTATTTTGTGAGCGTGTACACTAATGTTCTGTTTTATGTCGAAATCGAAAGTATTTAAAAGAAGTACTAGTTCTATTTAATGTGGTTATGGAACCAGCTGGAAACACAGAGCAGCGGCGGTGCAGCAGGCTGGCCCCGGGCGGTCAGGTTCATTTTGTTACATATGCAATAAACTCACGACTTTCCAGTTTTTTGGTGTCTGTTCATTTGGTGTGGAAATGAGATTCCAATTTCTTCACAGTTTCACAAGAAAGGAGGACAGTGGCTGGGAACAGTGCTAGGGGCCTTCGGAGGAGAAAGGGCCACGGTAAGGATGCAGCTCGGCAGGCGCTAAGGACACGCGGTGGTGGCGGTTGGGGAGCGCTGCACTATGCTGCCGCCTGCCTCCCGCGCGGGTCACTTTCCCGCATTTCTTTCTTGTGGTAAAATGGATACAACACGGCGTCATTTTAACACTGGGCAGAATCCCTCCCGTTTTCCCGGACGATGCTAATACATACTTTGCTCCGACCCTTGGGACATTTGAATAAGGCCTTTGTGCCACGTAGCTGTTGGAATCCGTGCTTCTGCACGCACACCCTGGGGTGGCACTGTGTGTCACACGCTGTGTTGAACTTGAGGAACCACCAAGCTGCATGCCGCAGGACCTGCGGCTTCCAACACGGTCGCCCCCGTGCACGGGGCTGTGCTCTGCCCACATCCCCACCGGCACTTCCCTCCGGTTTGTCCTTTTTTGCCAATAGCTGTCCCAGTAGGTGCGGTTTCTTGTTTTATTAGAGAAAGAATGAATGAAATTTAGTTTTTCATCTGGTTTTTTTTTGCTCTGACACTTAGTTGTGTCTGTGGTGCTCGGGTTTGAATCCGGGTCCTCATGCATGCCAGGCAGGTGCTGTAACCACTGAGCAACCGAGCCAGCCCCTCATGGTGGTTTTGATGTGCATTTCCCTGGTGACGCTGAGCTTACTTTCATGAGCTGTGCATCTTTGCAGAAATGTCTGCAAAACTTTTTGCCCCTTGTTTCTCCTTTGCCCGTTGTTGAATTGGCTCATTTTATTGTTGAGTTTTAGGAAATCTTTATACATTCTGGATGTTAATCTTTTATTGTGATTTGCAAATATTTCCTCCCATTCTACAGGTTGCCTTTACTCCCCATAGCGTCCTTTGTGGACAGAGTTTTTAATTTTGGTTACCAGTTTGTTTTGTTCGATCTTGGTGTCATACGTAAGGTGATGTTGCCATATCCAGTGTGGCCTGAGCATGTGACATGTGCCACATGACAGCAGGGATTCTAAAAACTCACAAAAGCCTTAATCAAAGCAGCCAAAAGGAAGGACCAGGCAAAGTGTGCGTTAGCCCGCATCTTCCAGGAAAGTGGGAGGGATTTCAATCAGTGGTTGAAGATTTTCCTCAGAATTTTCTTTGAAGAGTTTTATGATTTGTGCTTAAGCTTAGGCCTTTGATCTATTTTGAGCTAATTTTTTTAAAACAGGGGAGAGAGAAAGAGAAGGAGAATCAATTTTATTTTTCCATCTGGCCTTCGTTTCTCCGACATTTAGTTGTGGATTGGTGCTGGGGTTCGAACTCAGGTCCTTGCGCATGCCAGGTAAGTGCTTTAACTGCTGAGCCACCGCTCCAGCCCTTGAACTGATGTTTGTGTAAGGGTTCAGCTCCTTTCCCCATTGAGTGATGGTGGTACTGTTGGAAATTGATGGACCACATACGCAAGGGTCCATTTCTGGTCTGTCTTTGTGGCATTGGTGTTTCATGTCTGTCCCTGTGCCAGTACCATGCTGTTCCAATTACTATAGCTTTGTGGTAGTTTTCAAAGTCAGAAAATGTGAATCCTCCCAGTTTATATTTTTCAGTTCTTTTGGCTTTTGCGGCACCTTGGAATTTGGATAGGAACGGCGCTGACTTCACCAGGTTAGAATCTCCAGTCCACCAACACTGGCTTACGCCATGTGCTTAGGCTTTCTCGGTTTTCTTCCCACGACGTTGTTTTTAGCGTGAATGGCAAGCTTTTCACCTCCTTGGTTCGCTTTCGTAGGCGTTCTCCTACATGCTGTTACAATTTCTTTAGGTCCTGGGCGGAGCATTCACTGGTGCGCGTGTGTGTCAGCCGATCTGGTTTCCTGTGACTCGCTGAATCTCCTAATGCTAGAGCTCTCTCTGGGCTCTTTGGGGCTTTGTCACTGATGAACTGAGCTGGCTCCCCTGGTGCTGCTGATTTGGACGCCTTGCTTTCCTCCCCTAACAGATCTGGCTGACACTTTCCAGGGTGACGTGGAGGAGCAGTGGTGGGAGAGCCCCTTCGTCTTGCTCCTGACCTCAGAGGCATCGTTTAACTAGCATGAGCCTTTGTTTCCCTGTCCTATTACAAACTGTGTTACACTGATGAATTTTTCTCATACTGAGCCACCCTTCCACTCCTAGGATAAATTGCACTTGCTCACAGTAAGCAATGCTTTCACTATGTCCTCGGACCCCATTTGTGAGTGAGTGTTGAGGATCCCCAGATCTGTACGCGTAAGGGGGACTGGGCTGCAGTGTTCTTAGAGCCTCTCTCTGGCTTTTGGGATTAGGGTAACGCTGGCCTCATGAATTAGGCTGGGAAGCACCCCGCCACTCCTCAGCGCTCGGGAAGGGACTGAGGCCTGGTATCAGTTCTTTAATGATGGATCGAATCTCCGGTGAAGTCATCTGGTCCTGGGCTGTTCTCTGCCAGTTGTCAGAAATCTCCCCACTGTCTGTGGGTCTGTTCTGTTCTGCTTGGTTGTGACTGAGTCGTGAGGGTGTGTGCTTCTGTCCACCCTGTTGGCACACAGTGGGCTCGCCCTGTTGGCGCACAGTGGGCTCACTGTACTCGCAATCACTTTTGTTTCTGATTTTAGTTGATTCTTCTCCTAGTCACTAACATAAAGTGTGTTTTTTTTCAATCTTGATCTTTTCGAAGTACTCTTGACGGACGTGATTTGTTTTTCTAATCATTTTCTCTGCACACGCGCATGCACACACACTTGCAGCTTTGGGTGTGAGTAGTTTTCTCCCCCTAGTTCTCTAAGGTGCGAAGCTGGCTCCTGACGAGGCCTTCCTCTCTTTTTAGCAGGAGCATTTACAACTGCAGTTTCCTTTGCTGCACCGCATTCCGGTATGTTCTGTCTCCGTTTTCTCTTGTCTCCAGCTGCTTTCCCTGGTGACCTAACCAAAGGCTCACAGAGTGAGTGTTTCATCTATAGATCTGAGTTTCCCAGCATCCTCTTGGATCTCTAGCTTTATTCCATCGTGGTCAGAGAAAATGCTTCCTGCAGCTTCAGTCTTGGTTCCAGGTCCATTCTGGAGGACCTTGTGAGGACACCTGGGAACACATCTCCTGCTGTGGTGTGGGCTGTCCCTTGTGTATGTCAGCCCAGTTGTCTGTGGTGGTGTTCAAGACCTGTCACCCTGGAAAGCTGGGGAACGAGGCCTGCTACTGTTGTTTCACCCTTCAGTTCTCCGGTGTGTGCTGTGGGTTCCTGTGGGTTTATCTTAGTTGGAATTCATTGAGCTGCTTAAATTTGCATGTGCATTATTTGGGGATTTCCACCCCTTATTTCTTAGGCACTCTGCTCCTTTCTGGAATTCCCATAATGCCAAACTGGTCCACCTTGGGTTCTTCTCTTCTTTTTTGCTCCTGCAATTCAGTGATCACAAATTACCTGCCTTTTTTTTAAGTTTTCTGATTCTTTCTTTTACCTATATGAGCCTGCTGTTGAACTACTGCATTGAATTTTTGAATTGTTACTATATTTTTTAGCTCCAGAACTTGCTTGGTTCTGTTTAATAATTTCTGTGTCTTTGTTGATATTCCTACTTTGTTCATATATCATCGTCCTGATTTCCTTTAGTTCTTTGTGGTCTCCTTTAGCTCTTTGAGCATATTTAAGATCATTAGTCTAGGGACTGGAGCAGTGGTTCGGTGGTTACAGCACTCGCCTGGCATGCACGAGGACCCATTTTCAAATCCTAGCACCACGTACACAACCAAGTGTCCGAAAAATAAAACCCAGATGAAAAAATAAAGTTGATTCTCTCCTCCCCCTCCCCCCTTTCTCTCTCTTAAAAAAAATCATTAGTCTTTCTAATAAATCTGATGGCTTTGCTTCCTCAGGAATAGTTTTTAGAGATAAATTTTGTTCCTTTAAATAGGTCATGTTTTCCTATTTCTTTGGATTCCTTGTGACCTTGTGTGGAAAGCTGGGCACCCGAAAAACAACGCTTTCTTAATGGTGGGTAAGACCTTCATTCATCAGCAGGGTGTGTATGGTATCACCAAGGTGATGACCTAAGGTCTCGGGTCCTTTCTGGGCCCACGTCCTGCTTTGGGCCTCTGTGTGAGCTCCCCGTTTGCTAATACTGTGTACATGGCTGATTTCACACATCTCAGTCTCTCAAAGGGGCCTGAGCTTCTTGAGGTCTTTCACCCAGTCTCTTGCCGCAGGTACCCGAGGCCTGCAGTCCTTGCCGCTGCCTTCTGTGGCGTTTCCAGCCTGCCATCTGAGCTATGCCACATTTCCTGGCTAAGCTCTGAGTCAGGAAACACACCAGTCCCTTGGGAAGGCCACAGACAGGTGGAGACACGCAAAAAGTTCTACTCTCCTCCATCAGGTGCAAGAAAGGAACTGGGTCAATAAAGTTGCCACAGAATTTCCTACTGTTTTGAACGGGCTGGGGCGTTCGCCTGGGTGCTGTGGATCTTTACTTTTCAGAACTCCTACGTATTGTAGTCTCTTGACTGGAGAGTTTGATCTACTTCAGGTAATCATTGATAAGGGGACTGAGACTGGTGTCATTTTACAATACAAAAACTCTGCTCCTAGTAATGTCCCTTGCTGATTGGGGTCACTGATTGCATTATTATACATTGTGCCCCTAATAATCACATTAGTACTTGTTAATGCATTTGTATATCACGTAGAAAATAAAAAGTGGAGTTCTAAACTAAAATTGCAGCATTAGCACTTATAATCGTCCTTCTGTGGGGCTGGAGTGGTGGCTCAGCGGTTACAGCGCTTGCCTAGCATGCGTGGGTACATGAGTTCGAACCCCAGCACCACATACACAACAAAGTGCTGGAGCAACGAAAGTCACATGAAAAACTAAATAAAACTGATTCTCTCTTTCTCTCTCTCACTGTCCCTCTTTCTTTAAAAACAACAAAAGAAAATTGTCCTTCTGTTCGCCTTTATTGCAGATCTTTTTCTTTTTACAGCTTTGAGTTACTGTCTAGCTTTCTTATTTGAACTTGTCTTGAAATAACATGTCTTGCGAAGAAGAAGGCTTAACAGTAATTAACTCAGGAATGCCTTAGTTTCTTCTCATTTCCAAATGACGGTTTTGGTGGATTCGGATTGCTGAGTTTTTTTCCGTCAGCATTTTGAATGAATCAGCTGATTGCCATACGCCTTTCAGTTGTTTGTTTCAGATGAAAAATATGCTGATGATCTTATTGTATCTCTTGTACACGGTAAGTCGCTTAATGTTTGATTATAATGTGGGTTTCCTCAAGTTTATTCTGTATCGACTTTGTTGAGCTTCTTGGAGTTACAGATTTATGTCTTTCATCAAATGTGAAATGTTTTATCATTTTATAAAATTTTTTATTAAGGAGTTATTGTACAACCACAAATGCGTATACAGTAACAATACGATTGCATTTGCTTTTAAACCAGAATCGCCCCACACTGCCCGCAGCCCGGTCTTTGATTCTTCTATGTCTCGCCCTACTATCATTCTTTAAATAAACTTTCTGCTCTCCTGGGATGGAGCCTCTCCCTCCGGCCCTGCAAGGCTTCTGTTGCCCTGTTGCTGGTGACCCGCAGGATCCTAGGTGTTCTTCACTTTTCTTCATTCTTTTTATCTAGCAAGTCCGCTGCCAGGGGTATCTTGGTGATAGTTTCTCTTGGTGTAATTCTGCTTCTCTGGATGTGCCCTGTTTTTCCCGTCTCTCGGTATGCTTGTGATTTTGTCGTTCGAGACAACACTTGAGTGCTACCTGGTACCTCTGGAAATCAAGTCCTCCTCCTTCCCCAGCATGTGTTCCCCACACCGACTGCTGAGGGTGTCTGATGAACTTGAGGAGGAAGCTTAATCTTCTTAGGTCTTTCTGTGCCCGCCTCTCTCCAGAGGCAACCACAGAGGCTTCCCGAATCCCTGTGTCTGTCTGTGTCCTCATCTCCGGGCTCATGCAAGGCAGAATTCTCTTTCTGGATCCTCCAAGTTGTTGGCCGAATTCCTTGTCTTGCAGCTTTGTGATGGCCTCTCACTGGCCGTCGGCTGGAGATGGCCCTCAGGTTGCAGAGGTGGTCTGTGCGGTTGCTTTTCGAGCCTCTAACCCTAAAATGCCTGGCTCCCAAAATGGGAAAACGGCTAAGAAAGATGACAGTGACCGCTATTCCTCAGAATTCTCTGGAAGCCACTTCAGCCAGGTCGGGGCACAACAGCGGCTGCGTGCCTCTGTGTCTGCTCCTCCGCAAAACACCAAACCCTGATACTGGCAGGACACCGTCATTGCTCACCCTGGCTCTAGCAAGTCACCAGGAACATGGCCGCCTGCCACCTGGCATGGGAAAGAGCAGCCACTGCCACACTAGAGGCTGAAGAAGACCAAAATTACGGAGGCTTTCCCCGGGAGGCTGAAAGCATTCAGACAGATCCTGGCTGCAAATTGGGTTCCTCCCAGAGACTCTGGCCACCGGCCCTGCTGTCACTCTGGTCATATTCGTTGCCTGGGATAGTCACAGGAACACTCAGTGTGTCCATGGGCTCAGCAGACCACCCAGTCCTGTGCCTGGTTCATCGGGATTTTTCTATTGTCAAAATTCCTTGTATTTTCAGGTTTTGATCTCAGTGTTGCTTAGAGCTTTAACGTGTCAGAGATGCTCCTTATGTCACCACGAGGTTCCATTCTGATAAACCTGCCGAATACTGCAAGCTGGGAAAGCGTCTGGAGACCTCACCCCGCTTCACAGCTCAGCACCCGTTGCGTGCCGGCTGCATCCCTCGTGATCAGGGGCTAAGGCGGCTGTGGCTCCCCGCGGCTGCTCTGCGGCATCGGGGCCCCTACCACAAGATGATCGTCACTCAAAACGCAAGGCTGTTCCTGCTGAAGATGCTCCCGCTCCGCGCACGGTGAGCGGCTCACCTGCCCCACTCCTCCCTGCCTGCTGTCTTTCTTCAGCGTGCTCTTTTGAGACTTTCTAGAGTGTTCCTTCACCAACATGAGCTCTGTACCCGCAGAGGCGCTGCATTAATGGCTTCTCAGCTTCCGCTTTTTACCCGATGAGCCTCGACAGATGCGTGGGCAATGTCTGCGCCTGTGCCCTCCAGGGGAGCGCACTGGAACCTGGGGCCCCCGGCTTTGTTCCTTGACCTTGGACACATGACCTGACATTCATAAATGAGGATGGCATCGTCCTCCCAGAGCTGTGGCACAATTTAAATGCGTGTTCTCAGGGAAAGTGTGCTGTCAATCAGCACTGTCAATCAGCACTCATTCTTTCGTAGTGTGTGAAACAGGGCTCCTTTCCGGTGGGGGTCTCACTCTGCTCAGGCTGCTGTGATGGAGCAGCAGACGCCGGGCGGCTGTGAACCAGACATTTCCCTCTCAGGTGCTGGCATCTGAGACAGCCGCAGGCTGGGTGTCTGGGGAGGGCTGCTGCTTGATCCACAGTTGATGTCTTCACGTAGAAAGGGGCAGGGTCTTTCTGGGACCTCTGATAAGAGCACAAACCCCATTCTCAAGGGCTCCACCCTCACAACCAGATCCCTTCCCAAAGGCCCCATCTTCGACCACCACCACTTGGAAGATAGGACTTGAACTATGAACTAGACTCTCAGAGGGGCCTGTTGGTGACCTTGAGGTCAGAGTGGCATGCAGGGGCCACTCAGCATCCACTGCATCTGCACCTCTTCTCTCACTCCAGGCTCTGTCATGGGAACCAGGTACAGGCTTAGCTTCTCCCCCTTGGGAACGCAGGGGACCAGGTGAGGGCTTGCACCTGCCCAGTGGCCGGGCCTGGTGCTGTTGGCACTTACCAGTCTCCAGGCAGAGGCGCGCCATGCTCCTGACGTCCTAGAGAATGAAGGCTGTGTCCTTGGCTACCCGGTGAGAGTAGGAGCTGGGAGGGTCATGGCTGGCAACTCTAGGGATGGCTGGGCCTTCATTTCCTTACCTGCAAAATTAGATTCGCACAAAAAGACACAGTGATACGGGAAGCAAAGGTTTTTATTTGTTGTGGATCGTAGTCTCACATGAGGGATTTGTTGTTACACATTCATGCATGCACACGTTATGCCAGCGTAACCTGGACCTACTCCATCTCCAGCATCTCCACCCCCTGCCATGCCCTCTCCCCATCTCTCATCTCCACTGATCCCCGCCCTGCCGCTTACAAATATATATATGTGTGTGTGTGTGTGTGTGTGTGTGTACATATATATCAATGTATAATTTTATTTTAAATTTTCTTTTTTTTTAAAGGGGATAGAGAGAGAAAGAATCAATTTCATTTGGTTTTTCGTGTGACTTTCATTGCTTGGGCACTGTGTTGTGTTCGTGGTGCTGAGGTTCAAACCCGTGTACTTCCGCGGGCCAACAAGCACTGTAACCTCTGAGCCACAGCTCCAGCCCCACATTTTCTAGTTTTAAACACCTGCATGAGTGTTATTCAGCATCTCGGGGGTGTAAAGTATACCATTCAGTATTTATAACACCCCCATCCCTCCCCATCTGCCCCTCCCTACGTAACTGAACTTGCCTCAGGTTGTAAATTACTCCAAATTTACTGGGTCTGATATATAAACTTGGCTGTCTCTCACCCTTTTATTTGACTCTGGCTTCCACATATGAGAGAAAACATTGACCTTTGAGTCTGAGCATCGCTTATTTCACTGAGCATAATTTTCTCCGTTGCCATCCATTTGCCCACAAAGCCATGATTTTGTTCTTTTCAATAGTGGGTAGGACTCCATCGTGTGGGATGTACATACGCCATAGTTCTGGGATCCGTCCACCCGGTGAAGGGCGTCTACACTGCGTCCAGAGTTTAGCTTTTGAGAATTGTGCTGCTATAAACAGTGATGAAGCTGTCTCTGTAATGTGCCGATTTTAATTCTTCTGAGAACATACCCAGGAGAGGGATAGCTGGTCCTGCAGCGGATCCATCCCTAGTTTTTGAGGAGTCTCCACACTGCTTTCCAGAGTGGCTGTACCAGTCTACTGTCCCACCAGCAATGCACAAGTGTCCTTTCTCCCCCAAACTCCTCCAGCATCTGTTGTAGTTTGTATTCTCCATCTTTGCCATTCTGACTGGGGCGAGGTGAAATCTTGATGTAGTTTTGATTAGCATTTCTCTGATTGCTAGAGATGTATTTGTATTTCTTCTGTTGAGACGTTTCTGTTGAGCTCCTTTGCCTATTTATTGATTGTATGGAAGCAACAAGTTCTAGAAAAACAGTGTTAACAAGAAATGAGACCCCAAATGACGTCCCGTCAGAAGAGGCTTGCCTCAGAAGACCCCGAGCCTGCTGGGTACCTTGGTGTGAGTGATGCTGGATGAGCAGCGTGGGGTGAATGAGCAGCGTGGGGCTGGTGTGGGGTGGATGAGCAGCGTGGGGCCAGATGAGCAGGGTGGGGTTGACCACAGCAGGTCTGGAGAAACTGAGGGTGCACCTCCGTGTCCTGCCACAGAGGAGAGGCCATCTGGGAACATTGGAAGCCCAGTGCACCTGCCTGGCCAGGCTTTCTCGCTGCCCGATGGCCTGGACATGGGGACCTCTGCACTGCTGTGTTGCTGCCTTTAGTCCGTTATCTATTTCATCTTTTTGTGGAACTGGGGACTGAAACCAGGGCCTTGCACGTGCGAGGCGAACGCGTCTTTCCTTGATTATTTTGAGGCGGGTTCTGAGTTGGCTAGGCTGGCCTTGGACTTGGAGTCCCAGGGACTGCAGGCGAGTACTGTCGGAAGGGGTTTAATGGGAGTTTTTCCCCTTTCCTTGCACCGCACAGGGCTATGCCAGCTCCCCAGCTTCTGCCTCCCCTGCATTCCTGAGGCCCTACTCTCTGGCTCTAGGTGGGCACGGCAGGGCTGAGCTCTAGGCATGTGCTGCCTGGGGCAGGGGAGGCCCTGGAGCTGGGGATCGCACCCCACACCCACATTTCTCTGAGACGCCACCATGGCCCTGCAACAGGGCTCCTACTGTGCCTCTCTCTCCTACTCACCATGTGGCAGCCGTGGGGCATCTTATGTTCCCAGGGGACAGGCGGGTGGCCCCATTCCAGAGTGTCACCTCTGCCACCCGGTGGCCTGTCCTTGTCCAGTAGGTAACAGTGGCCACCTGCTTGCCAATGGTTGGGGTGCCGTTGTGCTGTTCGGAGACACGGTGCCAGAGTGGCACTGCTCCAGGAGCCTGGAGCAAGCCCAGGCCCCACTCCAGCTCACACAGGCAATGGTGACAGCGCTGTCCTTGGTTTTCCATCATGAAGGAACTGCTGGGCAGCTGCCACTGGAGCGTCTGCCCTTCTGGTGGGCAGAGACCGCTTGAGTCTGGCTTCGTATGGGAACCAGGCAGAGGGGAACTCAAGAGAAGTGCACCAAGGAGGCCGTTAATAAAGACCTGGAATGTTCCAACTCTTCACTTGGCTGAAAGTAAAGAGTTCTGCAAAATAACTTGGTCTTCTGAGATGCCTTCCGACACACCCCGTGTCGACCAGAACGACGACATCAGCAGGCAAAACCCATCAGAACAGAGGAGTCCGGAGCACCGAAGAGGCTTGGATGAAAGTTCTGGTCTCCAGGAAAGCACAGGGCTGCTTTCCAAAGAAGCCAAAGGATAGGAGAGAAGAGTGGGTCCAAGGGAAGCTCTGGACGGGACCCAGCAGTACACGGGTGGCCTCGGAGTGGCCTCAGTGGTGTGGCTATGCTGTGGGTCAGCCCTGCTGCCAGTGAGACGGCCAGTCCCTGGAGAAGCTTGGCCGGCAGGAGCTTGGGCCTGGACACAACAACTATGTCAGGAAACGGGAACTCTTCAGACGAGCAGAAAGGGCTTCATTCTTTCAAGAATTTAATCCCAAATAACCAGATATGCTGAAATGGTGAAGACTAGTAAAGTCATCGGTGCCCTTAACAACCACGTTAAAAATTCACAAACACAAAGCTTTGCTGTGATCACAACAGCAGAAGAAAGCATAATGTGCTGGGTTCTATCTCTTCTGTGGTTCTGGGGCTGGAACCCAGGGTCTCAAGCAGGTGAGGTGAGCGCTGACCACTGAGCCGCAGCGCCAGCCCAGAGTGTACCGAATTCTACAGGAAGCGCGTTGAGATGAAGAAACAGATCTACAGGATATTCACCAAGAGCATTTGCCTCAAGAGAGAGATCCTCTGAAGCAATTCCGAAAGTCAGCCACACACGGGACAAAGCGGATCCGGGTGATGAGACCAAGGTGCCCCCAGAAACACAGCCAGCCTCACTGCCACTCCCACCACCAGCTCACACCCCAGAGAGGAACATGCATGATTTAGGAAGAGAAAATGCGGACTTCAACTTTTTTTCCTTCTTGGTAATTTTTGTCTGGACATTTTGAGAATTTCTGCATCCCTGCTGTTCCAGGTGGAGCCCCTGGCTAGAGGCCGAGAGGCTGTTAGGGAATCCTGTGGTCAGCGGGCTCCAGAGGGGAAAGAGTATCAGTCACTGTGATGGCCCAGGGACCCAGGGCTTGCTGCTGGGTGCACCAGTGCCCCCCGCTAGTTCAGGCCTCTAGGAAAGGGACCCTCCAGCAGCCACGTCCACCCTCCGGCCTGGGCTCTGGTCCTCCACCTTGTCCTCCCTTTCGAGTCAGATGTTAGCCCTGGGCTTCGGGGACCGATCCTGAAACAGGAGGGCAACGCAGCCCGAGGACTTTCTCCTCCAAGGCGTGAGGCAGAACCGCCACCTTTCCCCCAGGCTGTTTCGGAAGCTCCACCAACACTGTCATCTCTGCTAAAGGAATTTTGATTTTTCTCTCTTTGGCATCATTGCCTTGTATTTCAGATATCATACGGTGGAATTACTCTGAATAACTGAATGGTATTTAGATGCGAACCCTACAAATCAAATGCTCCGTTCCCTCTACTTGAGGGTTGTGTTTATACAGAGCTTTTGTTGCTCCTACAATTATCTACATATACAGCAGGAATTTCTTATCTTCCACACTGATTTTGATTCTTTCTTGCTGTTACTGCAGTGACGGAGCTCACACTGTGACCATGAGGCGGTGGCTTAGGCCCATGGTGAAGATGTGAATGTTAGTGCTGACTTCTTGTGTCTTGTTTGACTTCTAGCCTTTGTAAAAAGAACAGAACTTTTGTTTTGCTCCTTTAATGACTTTCTTCCGTTGACCCGGAAACGGTTACTTCCTGTCTCCTCTACAGCACTGATTCTGATTGACTCTCCAAGTTGGGAACCCGACAACAGTGGCAGTTCTTGGGGGGCTTGCTTTACACCTTTAGTGGAAATTTTGGTGAATTTAGTCCTTTTCTTTCTCTGGTGTCTGCGGATGGGAGGACTCCAGGTGTAACCCACACGCCTGGGACTGAACCTGTAGTTAAGATGTTAGCGTTCATTTCTGTAAACCAAACCGGGATTTGGTCTTTTTTTTTTTTGGTACCAGGGTTTGAACCCATGAGTGCTTAACCTCTGAGGAACATCCCAGCCCTTTTTATTTTGCATTTTGAGACAGGGTCTCGCTAAGTTACTCAGGGCCTCACTAATTTGTTGAGGCTGGCTTTGAACTTGCGATCCCCCTGCCTCAGCTTCCTGAGGCACTGGGATTACAGGTGTGCACCACCACATCCAGCTTTATTCTGTTTTTTAAGACAAATATATTTGCTTAAATAGATTTTAATTTGCAGTTGAAAATGTACATTTTGCAAATTCTAACTTAATAAAAAATGATAAATTTAAAATTGCATCTCTAGAGAATGACATCAGGAAGATGGTAAGCTCGGAATGTCCCCACATGGAAACAGATGGACAACGAGAGACTGCTTCAAATAACTAAGGACTGCAGAGATCAGCCGAGGATCTGCGGAAGCCAAACAAATGCCCGATCAACACAGCTGTCTCCAAGACAGCAGGGGATGTCGCACTTTTACATGCCATCGTCCCAGCCCTCCCTGGCCCCGCAGGGCTTGACAGAAAGCAGTGGCCCGGTTCTGGTTCCCTCCTGTGAGTCAGAGGGGACAGAGCCAAGTGTTTAACTTGCCACGTCTGACCTGCCCGGGGGCTTCCTGGAGATGGGCCTCGCTGTCGCCCCATTGGAGCTCAGGTGATGAGAAGCAGCGGGCTTGGGTCCCAGACCGAGGAAGCTCCCGGAAGCAGCAGGCACAGCTTGCAAAGCTGTGGGGGCCTGAGGACACCCGGGCCAAGAGAGGACCAACTGAGGAAGACGATAGAAGAACCCAGACCCGGAGGAGCTGGGGGATGCTGTCAGGAAAACTGCGGCACTTAAAAGCAGCCGTGTATCGGAAGAAAACCAGCAAAGCCACACAGAGGCCGGGGCTGCGCGCCCAGAGGGGCCAGGCCGCGGACACGGGCAAAGGTGGCTTTTCTTCAAGTGTCCGATGTTCAACAAAAGATCAAAAAGTAAAAAGAAGAAAGTGAGGTTCAAAGGAACAAAATGTATCTACAGAGACCACCCCTGGAGAACGACGTCGGAATTACTAGAAAAATAACTACGAAGATTACAAGAATAACTACAATACACTTCAAAACACTGGGTTTGTACACAATAAATACGTGTAATCTCACAATGTGAAAAGTAAAATTTTAAAGACCTTTGAAAAGGTGTTTAAAATGTACAAAGAACTAAAAGGCAAAATGGACAGAAAACTAAAGGAGGTCAGATCCATGAGATACGAACAAAATGTAACATGAACAAGAATTTATTAAAACCATGCAGAGATTCTGGAGCTGAGAAATACAAGAGCAGAACTGAAAAATCACCAGAGGGGCTGCACAGCAAATCTGAACCAGTGAGCTTGAAGACTGCGTTTCAAAGTATTAAGGAGGAGAAGCAACAAGAAAAAACAGAGCCCAGGGGATTCATGGGACACCATCACGTGAACTGTTAGCGCATTATGGAAGTCTCAGAAGAGGAGAAACTAGCGTCCCCCGTCACCCAACGTGGGGGAAGACATGGATCTACAAACACCAGAGGCCCAAGGAAGTCCAAGAAAGATACTCCCGAAGACACCCACTTCAAGACGCACTAGAACAGACTGCTGAAAGGTGAAGACAGGGGACATCTTGAAAGCAAGAGCAGAACAAGAGCAATTCCCCCATACAAGGAATCCATAAGATACAGATTTTCAACAGAAACCTTGAAGGCCAGAGGCAGTGGGATGACGTAGTTAAAGAGCTGAAAGAAAGACTGAGAATTTTCTATCTGGCAAAACTGTTCTTCAATGCGAGGGGGAAACTGCCAGCAATACGGCGCACAGCTGTAATCCCTGTGACTTAGAGGCTGAGGCAGGAGGATGTCAAGTTCGAGGTCAGCCTCAGCAACTTACCGAGACCCTGTCTCAAATAATAAAAGGGCTGGGGATGTGGCTCAGTGGTTAAGCACTCCTGGGTTCAATCCCCAGTAACAAATAAATAAATAAAAAAGCCAGAAAATAACTGTTGGCAAGGACGTAGAGAAATGAGACATTTCGTGCGTTGCTGGAGGGAATGTGAGAGGGGCACAGATGCTACAGAAAAGGCGGCTCCTCAGAAAATTAGCAACAGCACTGTTGTACGACTGAGCAGCTCCACCTCTGGGTGCATGACCACAAGACCCGGAAGTAGGGACGTGAGTAGACTCGCTTACCCACGTTCACAGCAGCCTCACTCAGCGGGCAAGGGGGAAGCAACCCACGCGCCCATCGACGTGGCACAAGCAGCCGTGGCCCAGCTCTCCAAGAACTCACAAGGTGTGATTCTACTGACACGAGGTCCCCAGAGTGGCCAGATGGCAGTGACGGAAAGCAGAGTGGTGGACCTGTGACCGCGCAGGCAGCCAGCCTCCCGCGGGCCCAGCTGCTGGCACCGCCATGCTGGGGAGAGGAAGCAGCTTGTGCTGGCCAGGCGCTGGCTCCAGGCCTCCCGACTCCGGGTCCTTGCTCCTTCCTCTTCCGTAGCCAGAAGACGCCTCACCGCCCTGGCCGTGGTGTCAACGCTGGCAGTAAGGGCAGAGCCTGCAAGGAAACAACAGGCCTTTTCCTCACTCTACTCTGGCCCTCCAGGACAGGAAGCATTGACCCTTTACCCTGGCACCACAGCTGCTCCCCGCAGCAGGACCAGGGCACAGGTGACCGCAAGGGTGGCTTATGCTTGTGGTGCACAGCAAGGACTGTGGGAGGGCGCCTACCATGCTCAGGCCTGATGCTGGCACAGTGACACCCGTGAGCCAGCAGACTGCAGTCACAGCTCCTGTCACTCCAGGAACCAAGACACCGTTTTTGTGAGACGACTCTCCCAGAACTGGGACGTAAAATCCCCTGCCATGAAAGGGAGGGAGACGCGCAGCATCCGGCCCCTCAGCCACAGTGTGCTTCCCCAGGTGCAGCCAGGGGCCCTTCTCTCAAGCCGAGGGCCCTGTCTCCCCAGGACTGCGAACCACTGCGAAGACCTCCAGTGCAGCTGCTGAGCGTCTGCATCTGGGTCACAGTCCGCAGATGACCTCGGTCTCCAGCTGCGGGGGTCCGTGGCCATGCTCCCCACACCAACCCGGGGAGAAGCCCAGGGAGAGTCAAGGAGCCTCTGACCTGGTCTACGAGCCACGCCTAGGGCTGTGTGCCTCACAGGAACCTAGCACTTGGCCGGAAAGCCCTTCGTGACTTGGAACGTCAGAGTAAAGTGGCAGCCCTGTTCCCTCTGTCCTGCTGGTGCCATGGTGTGTGCTTCAGACTGTCCCCTGTCCACGTGGTCAGAGGCTCTCCGCTCTGCCCACGTTGCTGCCCTGAGCGCAGGCCTGGCCAGGGCCCAGACCACACGAAGGGAACGAGCTGGTGGAACGCTCCAAGCTCAGGTCCCTGCACGCTCTGTGCGCACATCCCCCAGCCGCCACGCTGCTAGCCAGGCCCAGATCCTTGTCACCATGGGAAAACACACCCAAGCCAAGACCTCCCCTGTGACCACTGCGTCACCCTCTCTGCCCAGGAAGCCTCGCTGAGCCAGCCCACGCTGTCCCTGGGGCCTCAGGTCCCTAAGGGACTGAGAGGAAACAAGTCACAGAAACAGACACTTTAACACAAGGGACGACAAACCCTTTTATAAAATATTTATTCTAAAAAAATCACACTGTACAAATTTAGAACATTCTCAATGCTCAGATTTATAAAAATGTGACATAGCAGAGGACTGAAGGACACGCGTCCCTTGCTGCTGCTTTCTTTTTAAATTAGGACGGTGAGAATCATCTTTCAGGTACGATGATAGGAGGCGTCTAGGCGACATCCGAGGAGCCGGCAGCAACAAGCACAAGGTCCACCCGCAGCCTGCAGAGGCGTGCGCTCGCCCAGCCGACCCCGGGAGCTCGCAGGTGCCGGCCGCGGGCCGCGGGCCGCGGGGAGGGCTTGTGCTGGGGGCTCGGGTTCCTGCGCTGGCTGCATTTCCTGCACGCCTGGCAAAGGTCTGTACCGAGGCCTGCGGGGTCGAAGGGGAGCTGCAGAGCTGTTTCCTGCAGTGCACGCTGCTGTTCCCACACGGGGAGGGCTCCCGAAAAAAGAACTCACAAGAAATTCCAGGCCAGGAACCCTGTTCCTTAGAAGAGCGTTTAGGAGGCTGAGGTGGGTTTGGCCCCGCTGACGCCACAGCGCCGCGCCAAGACCAAGCGCGCCCTCTCCCACACCCAAACGACCAGGCTGCAGCTCAGCAGAAGAGCAGGACTCGTGTAAATAAAATCAGCCACGCAGAGAGAGGTCACAGAGGCCAGCGGGCTCCGACCCGAGAGCGCGGTCACAGCCACGGGTGCCAGGCGGGGTCCATGCGGCACAGGTTGTCCAGGCTGTTTGCGGCAGCCACCAGGGTGTTCACCTTGCTCTCCCCTCCTTCAAACTGGGCCAGGTTGTGCAGGCGGGTCATGATGGCGGTGACCGCTTTCTGCACGAGGGAGACCAGCTGCTGGCTGTCCATGTTCTCGGGCTGCCCGGCGGCCGAGAGAGGAGAGGACGTGTCCTCCTGAGTTTTTTTGTGCCAAGCAATGATCTCGTCCCGGAGCACAGTTTTCAGAATGCCGTCCACCTGTGTGAAGGAGAGAAGGAAATGACTCCGCTCACCAAGAACAGCCCAGAGGGCAGCTTCACAGAGGGCTGAGCAGAACCAGCGCAGGCCGAGGGCCCACCTGACTACCAGGGGCCAGACACCACTTCTACTGGGAGCGGGGGCCAGCCCTGACACGTCTGTCCAGTCTTCCCAGAGCCTGGCAGCAGTACGCAGGGGAACACACTGCCGTGCTAGACCCGGGCGTGACCTGCCTGCTCCGCTCAACACGCCCATGTGGCTGCCGAGTGTTGGCTAAGAGAACAAAACAGAAAACCAGCGTGCTGTGCTTTACGAGGCTCACAGTCCGACAAATGACACACTACATGGCAGGGGGTAAGGGACCTGGTGGAGGGGGCTCGCATGCAGGACAGCGAGGGGGCGGCGGTGCTGCCCAGGCCTCCCACCGGTCTCAGCAGAGTCAGCTGCAAAGCTTGACTCCAGCACCTCTCACTGGGTTGACCTGGGCAAAGTGACTGAACTCTTGTGTCCCAGTGTCCCCATTTGTAAACAGGGTGTAGTAATATGCACCCTCCTCCCCAAACAGGCACAGATAGAGGAGTCAGCAAATGCAGAGTATATAGACCAGTGTCCGCAGGCCCTCTGTCTTGACGTCCTCAGTGGCTGTGGTCATGGCTTTGGCCTTACTCTGAGCCTTCCTGTGACATATAGGAGGGCCTTGGGCAGAGCGTGTCTAAGTGAAGCCTGTTGCCAGTGGGTAGCAGGGCACAGGATTCAGGCCTGGCCTGAGCTCGTCCCCATCGAGGCAGCCACCAGGAGGTGGCTGTAGCAGGATCCACACACGGCACACCACGGCCTGGACCTGGGCTGACTTAAGGCACCCACTAAGTGTAGACTGTTAGGAAATCTGAACCTAGCGTTAGAGAAGTTTCCGTTTCCTCCCACCAAAGCTACCACAGTCTGCCAAGTCCCTCTAGGGTGGTGACAGGCCTTTGTAGAGGGCAGCCTTCTTCCAACTTTTCAAACGAAATCCCTTCCAGGGCCTGCTCCATGGGGTCTCCCAGTGCGACATTTCCATCGGAACTACGGGCCCAAGCCTGACCAAGGTGGGTAACAATGCGCTGCATTTGCCACATAAGCTTTGCTCACAGAGCAGCCCAGGGGCCCGGAGTGTTCCCAGCCATGCCCGTCAATCACCGTGTCCCCAAACGGCACCACGCGCTGGCGGGTGTGCTGGCAGTACAGACCCTGCTCACACTAGGAGTGCAGAGCCTTCAGGGGCGAACGCTCCCGCAACGGCAACGATTTCTAAACCCCCCGGACGGAGACCACAGATCCGGGGGCGCGAGGCAGGAGTGAGAATCCCGGGAAGACTGCTCCGAGAGACGGGAAGACTCCCCTTACGGGAGGCTCTGGGGGTGAGACTTTCGGGTAGGCCCCATCGGAATGAGCCCATTTCACCGGCAGTCTGCACTGCCCCAGCCTCCGCTCCCCCAACCCCATATGTACAAGTGCTGGCGAAAACTAAAGAGAATCCATCGAAGCAGCCACCACCCTCAGGTGGCCTTGTGCTGTAGTGTGCTCCGTCTCACTCCAGCCTGGGAGTGAGGTGCCATCCCAGAGAAAGGCTTCTGCCCTTTAATGCCAGGAGGGTGTGCTAAGAGGGAAACGCGGGCTCCTGCACTGAAGTGACAGGCAGCAGCAACAGCTGGGGAATCCAGAGGACTCTGCAAATGACTCCACCTCACACCATCTCCTCGTTAGCAGGTCAGCAGGTCCCGTAAGCCCTGTGGTTCTCCCAGGATGGCGCTGCAACCCACCTTGAAGTTTGGCTGGGCGAAGCACCGAGCGACAGCGATCATGGAGGCAGTCAAGGGGCCGGAGACGCCGATGGTGGTCAGAAACTCAGAAATATTGGGTGTGAGGCGGAAAGGTACAGGTCGGTTGGCATCTAAGTCCCCGGTCGCATCATTTATATCAAATCGAAAGTAGGCAACATTCAGCTTGCCGGTGTCCTACATTTCATAGGAGGAGATGCATTAGGGACTTAGCAGAAGAATGGAGAAGCTGAAAAGTGTGGTCTGGCCGTTCGTGCTGTTACCTGAGCAATCTGCAACATCTCAGGGTTCAGTCTGTTCAAATGCAGGACGAACTCTGCAAAGCCGATGAGCGCGAGCTGGATGGTGAACATCTTCCTGAAGGTCCAGTAGTCTGTGGCGTTGGGGAACGTGTGCAGTGCCCACTCCTTCAGCATGCTGCGGGGCACCATGTTGCTCTGCACCTCTTTGAGAATGTCTCGGAGGACCTGGAACACACCACCTCCTGACCCCTCCACCCAATCCGCTATCCCCACCCCCTACAAATTGTAACTGCTCATTTCTAAGCACGAGTCAAGGGGCTTTTGCTGCCAGTGTGATGGGACTAACGCAAGGATGCACAGGACTGCTCCACTCCCCTCCGGGCTCATCGTCCTGTGCTCTGGAGCGGTCTGAATACAGCTTCCGTTAGGTGACGTGATGTGTGGCTGTCTTACTGGAAGGCAGGTAAGTCGCTGAAACTACTCCCGCCCTGGGATAGGTGCTGCCCTGTGCTCCGGCACCCACCAGGTCTCAGGCCCCAAGTACAGAACAACGCTGACCATGCCCACACACTCATCTGCAGAGTGGGAAAACCCTGCTCCTGAGGCTGTGAGAAAGCTGGGAACATGAAAACCACCTTCACATCTGCAAATCAAAGAAAGACTCCTAACACTGAGAGGAACTCTCACTCAGGAAAACAGGGTGTGCTCTGATAAGAGCAGTGAGGCCAGTGGCAGTTTAATCCCTCCTGCCCTGTCCTCCTTCCTATCCCTGCGGTGGCCTAGACAGCCAACAGCTGCGTGACCAGGCTGGCTGTGAAAACCAGCAACCTGACAGCCGCTGGAGTGGGCAGAGTGGGTCTGGTGATCTCCCAAAAAACCCTGTCCCCAGAGCACTGTCCCTAGTTGAACTGTCTGGAAGTTTCCTGCAAAAAGCCCCATTCAGGACGCTGGTCTCCCCTTAACTGAACCCTGACTTCACTCAGTGAGGACATCAAAGCTGCAGCGTGTTTGTGGAAACACACAACTGTTCAAAGTCACAGGTGCCACAGGAAAAATACCAGCTGGAACCCACAAGAGATTGGCCAAACAAAAGCGAGGGGAAGGAGATGCCTGTGGGGAGCTTTGAAAAGCTCCAGTATTCCAGGAATCAAGAAGGTAATGCACATGGAAAACTCGAGAAGCTGATGCCTTCACTGTGACCTGAGACTGCACACGCAGGAAGTGAAGGCAAAGGCGGAGCTGTAAACTGCGGAACCTTGCTGAAGGCAAGCCCTTAAAGACACACACCCAGAACAGCTGCAAGGCCCACCACCGCCCGCTAACAGAACCTCTATCAAATCACTGAACTGAGCAGACTTGAACGGCCACACCCGACAGAGGATATGGACTGCACAGAGTTAGTCCAGGACGGACCACCACCAAAAATGACAGATCCTGAAGGGAGGAGCTGATTTCTAGAGTTGCCAAATTATATCACTAAGACCTCTGGTCTTCAACAACGTATTGCTGAGACACACAAAGAATTAGGAAATCATAGCCAACACACAGGGAAGGAGGTGAAGTCTCTTAAATTCACAATAAAACACAAATGATCCAATTTAAAAGTGAGCAAAGGACTTAGAGGCATTTCTCTAAGGAAAATATACAAATAGCCAAAAAACACATGCGGATACTTGACATCAGTTACCAACTACAATGAGACCGCACTTCACATCTACTAGGAAAGCTATGATCCAAAAGACGGGCAATAAGAAGTGTCGGCAAAGACGTGGAAAGACTAGAAGCCTTAATTCATTACACCCACTTTGGAAAACAGTCTGGCAGCTCACCATAACGTTAAACACAGCTGTCATGTGATCTAGCAGTTCCACTCTATAGATGACATAAAACCACTCGTTCACAGCAACATTCGTCAGAAAGTACAAATAATAATAATAAAGTACAAATAAAGTGTGGTATATTCATATGATGGAATATTATTTGGCAATGAAAAGGAGATATTGATAAACTCTAAAAAATGGAGAACCCTAAAAACATTATGCAAAAATATATATTATACCGAGGCACATGCCTGTAATCACAAAGACTCAGAGGCTGAGGCAGGAAGATCTTAAGTTCAAGGCCAGCCTTGGCAACTTAGCAAGACCCTGTCTCAAAAAAAAGGGGGTGGGGATGTAGCTCAGTGGTAGAGTGCCTTTGAGTTCAATGTCCAGTATTAACATTCCTGTGTTACACAATTCCATGCTCAGAATAAGCAAATCCACAGAGGCAGAAAGTTTTGTGATCCCTAGGGCTGGAAGTAGAGAAGCAAAGGGAGGGAGCAGCAGTGGGTGAGGAAGATATTTTAAAGACAGAGGTGATGGCTGCACAGCTTGTGGACACACTAGGACGCTGCGCTGTAACCTTAAAGGGTGAACTTTATGGCATATGAATAATATTTTGATAAAAGTGTTACTACAAACAGCGACAGTGAAGGAGCACAGTGAATAAACAAAACCAACTGGGCACAGAGTCAAAAAGCTGGGATTGCGTCACGCTGTCGGCATCCAGCGCAGCAGGACCCACGTGGCATTTTTAAGGACCAACATCAGCTTCGTCCGTTTCCAGAGCTGCCTGCACAACAACTGGGCGCTCTGGTATGGGCGCACAAGTGTGGACAGAAGTCACTGGCTTCTGCTGTCAAGGGTGAATGAGGACCTTAAGAACACAGTCCATGCCTCCTAACAGTCCCCGCCTCATAGAACGACCAAGCCGTGACCATGTCACAAAAATCCCAGGCACCAGTTCACAGGGGAGGCTACAGTTCTGTCCACAGAGGTCAATCTGAAAACGGGATCTGTTCCTGTGCCTGCACCCCAGCACGGCCACGCAGGTGACACACGGCTATGGGCTCAGTCTTCCAAACAGGACGAAGGGCTAAGTGCACCAGGACTCTGTCAACCTGAAACCAGCCCCTGGCCAACACAGGGCAGGGCTTCCACCTTGCGGCCTCTCTTTGCCAATGCCCAGAGGCCCACGTGACACCTAGGGAAGGGTCCAAATGGCTCAGCGCTCCTCACGAGCCTAGACAAAACCCGCTCAGGCAAGAGCAGGGACCTGCCAGTGAGCAAAGAGCCTGGGCCCGTGGGGAGGCCGCCTGCTGCTACCGCTCACGGCAAGGCAGACAGCTGGCTCCCACCTGCACTTCAAAAACACTCAGAGCATGGACACGCGCACTACCTAACGCCCCGGGAGCAGCACAGCAGGAAGCGGGTAAACGGAGGCCAGCGGTCCACATTATTTCAGATCAGGACCAGCTGCCAAGTGAGTCTGACATTCACTGACTTTTAAATTCTAGTTTCTGAGCCTTTATGTGCAGGAAAAGAACAATACTCTCTTGAGGGAGGCCAAGACGTACCTCTAACTGGTCATAACAAACCTCTGCAGCAAGTGTTCCCTAAGATCACGGGCTATCTAATTTCTAAGTTGCCTTAAGAGAAACGCCCCTCAAAGAATGCCCCCCTCACGTCCTAGGTGCCTCCTCACCCAAGCACCACAAGCAGTGTGGGTGCAGCCTCAGGCAGCAGTCAGCACTCCCACCCCGCCCCGCCCGGTACCTGGTGGCTGGCCTGGGTCCCCCGCGCCTGCACCGTGGCCAGCCTGTCGTAGTATCGGGAAATGGGGTTGTCGTGCTCGATGCCCTTCTTGGCACAGCGCTGCTTGTAAATCTCGACGAGGGAAAGCGAAGAGGGGTTGTCTTCCACGAGGCGCATCTGCGGGGACACGGCGACAACCCGCGGAACTGTGGAAGAGAAGTGCAGCAGGTTGAGCGGGCAGAACCACAGGCAGGTGCTCAAGCCCACCTTCCCGCACCAGCCGGGGCAGAGGGAACCTGCGGCTGTGTGAGCAGGCGGCATCCTGAGATGGCACCCCCGGTATCCAGCAGATGGCACCAAGCTCAGTCTAGCTCGCCATCACCCAGTGCACACGCTCTCCAGAGGTGACCCTCACGACAGGAAGGAGAGAGCCTGCCCACGCTCACTCTTCAGGAGAACGCGGCCTCTGGCTCACAGGCCCCTTGCTAACTTCATTCCTGCAGCTAGAATGGCTCCGCTCCTGCCCTGGATGCTCAGGAAAATATCGCTTGAGTCATTTTCTGGGTTGTGTGGTTCGGATAAGCCCCACAGGGTGTGTGGGTTAAAAGAAAATACTTCAAGATATTAAATTAAATTATTAAGCTTATTTGTTCAAATAAAGTTGGGAGTAGCTGAAAGATCCCAGAAGAAAGGTCATTCCGGGAAGAAAAAAAAAAAAAAACGCATGAAAGTGCGGACTGCCCAGCATGGGCCCGTGGTAGAGCAGCACCTCACTTCCCCTCTGGTCTGTGCCCAGGCCACTGAGCCAACACAGGCGATTCTGTCTTCTAATGAATGTTGGCTGCTGCCCCGGCTACAGTCCATGAAGAAATTCCAAGATAACTCCAGGGCACATGCTTGGATTGTCGCTCAGTGCTAACTCGAGTGTGTGGAAGAGGCAAAGGACTCTGGATAGCCTGTGGCTGCCGTGTGGGTAGGAAAGCACATGCAGCTTTCTCCAGCGTGGTGCAAGCAGCTTCTGTAGACTTGTTTCTGAATCTACTTCTATCTTGTGCTAAATTTAAGGGTCAAGATGGACTGGACCACACCTGTGCCGCCAGGAGAAAGCACCACACAGACCTGCACACATGCACTATGGTGGGCCCTTGGCCCCAGGGACTACGCTAAAACGGTGGGGACTCAGGTACAGAAAGAGTTCACTCAGTGGTTGCTTCCTGTTAGTTACTGGTTGAACTCTGTGGCCTTGGCAACTTGGCAACGACCCCTCATCTTACAGGGAGCAGCGTCCCGGGGCACACCCTTCAGAGTCGCTCCTCTCCTGTGGGCTTCCTCTTAGTGCAGTCTGCAACTTCCCTGCATCTGCACTCTCCAAGAGCCTCGGAGGCAGGCCCGAGCTGCTGCACCCCTCGCCAGGGCTTTCATGCTACCTGTGAAAAACAGGTGCCTCTTGGTGGTTTCCTTCCTCTTCTCCAAGCAGGGATTGAGCAGGCGGAGCAGCTGCAGCACTCGCTCCTCCCTCCGTGACTCTGTGAGGCAAGCGTCGTTCATGACCAGGTACGGATAGATCTTGCCGTTGTGCCCTCGGATGTACAGCCTGCGGGCAGCTGTGTTGTGCTTCTGCACGATTTCCACCCTGGGCATAAACCTACCAAAGCAAGCGGACAGTGGAGCATGAGCGGAGTCTGCCTTTCTCCCCTCCTCCTGGGAGGAACACAGCATTTGGAACGGTCACGGAGAAGCAGGCTGCGCACCCCACCCCACTCCGACAGGGCATGCAGATGGGCCGATATTTAACAGCACAGTGCCATTGGTGGAAGTCAGGGAGAGCTGGCCCACCGGGACACACTGGAAGGAAAGGGAAACTGAGTTCCGGGTGTATGGAAAAGCAGTGCGGCCTGTCTAACTGGAAATCAATGCAAACACCCCACGACTGAGGTTGGCCTCTCCTATCTCACATCCCAAGTGAGAGGCAGCGCACGCTAGTAAATGTTACAACTGTCCGATCCTGCTCTGAACATTTTGCTTCAAGAATTTATAAAACACTGGGAGAACCTGCGTTTCATCAGACCATAGGGTCAGTCAGAAAAGGTTCTCTGGAAAGCAACCCAACCTTCCCTCAGGACGTTTAACCCGCAGGTCAGATAAAGCTCTTGAAGGTGCTCGACTACTCACCTTCTAGAACAATCACACACTCTCCCACTCCAGAGAATCGGTGTCTGAGCCCCGTCCCCATGCCAGGCCTCCCTCACTCACCGAGCGATCTTGATGTAATAGTGTGTTGGCTTTGGCATCAGAAATTCCCCGGGAATTTCTACTTCAGCTGTCTGTGCTGAGAAATTGCTTAGAAACCGGCACTTTTCTTCTATGAGGAAGAACTTCGGAAGCTGCTTGGTTTTAGCCTCTAAGATTTTGATCCACTTTTTCAATTTAGAAATAAGATTATGAAGTTTCATGGATCCTGGAACACTGAAGTCAAAATCTACAAAGTAAAACATGATTAAAAATATTTTAATCATCATTACAAAATGACCACTCAAGCATCTACCAGTTGCAACTCAGGCACGTGTGTGTGGGGGAGCAGGGCACCCTAAATCCTCACTCGCTCTTCAAAGTGTCCGACCTGTGAGAGCAGCGGCTGTGACCTCTCCTAATGCTGAGATGAACCCAACATCAAGCTGCACCCCCGATAACAACAGGCCCTTTTCTGAGGGCTGAGGCCACGGCCACGCACAGGCTCCTCCAGTCCTCCTCAGAACATGAGGCATGGAGCCTCAGTGGCAGCCTGCGAATACCGGCAAGATCTCAAGCGCTCACACCACCAGGACCTGAGGATCACTCACACTATCTGAGTAGAAGTGTCAATCACAGCAAGAAACGAAGGCCCCTGGGACAAAGACAACCAAGTGATTGTCACTAAGTGATTGTCACTAAGGACAAAGACAACCAAGTTGTCACTAAGGATGAACCCAGGAGGGCACTGAAAGATGAGTTCTCAGAAGAACTAAGGCCACATGAAAAACTAAATAAAATTGATTCTCACTGTCCCGCTCTCTCTTGAAAAAAATGGGCTAGGGATATAGCTCAGTGGTAAAGTATCTCTGGGTTCAATCTCCAATCCCCTGACACCCCAGCCCACCCCTAATCCCTAGGTAATGTATTTGTCAGACTTCACTGAAACTTTAAAAGCCCTCAGTTTCCTTCCAGATTAGTACTAGTGTCAGGAGAAATCCTATCACCTACCTTGCTGATCACTTCTTTTGTGATGCAAGGACCCCAGGGCAGCCACAAAGGAGGATCTGTCCTAAGGCCTAGTGGGAGTGTGAGCTGAGACCTCCACATGCCACCTGTCCCTCCAGCCCCTCCTATCCAAGGGGCTCTCAGACACGCTCCTCCACGCTCACTAGCTCGTGTGCCCTTTCCTCAGCCTCACTGGGGCACAGCCTCCCACAGACCTGAGACAGCCTCCTTTCCCAGGGCAGCTGCACACCTGGGCGGCCAAGTTGGATGGAGGCTAAAAGCCCAAGAAAGAGCCGGAGGGGAAAGTGGCAGCTGTGCGGAAACAGATGCTGGCGAAGACTCTGGGTGCAAAGCACAGGTGCCCCACCTCAGCAGGGCTCTGGAGGAGCGTGGCTGTCCAAGGGCAGACCCGTTCTGTCTCTTCCTATATCCAGTGTCACTTTGAACCTGTCCAAAGTCAAGTGTGTGGTGCTCATAAGCCCAGCAACATTCTACCATGTTCTCCACGTAAAATGACACTAGGCGGAAAGGCGCTAGAATGGCCCAGAAAGAGACTTGTCAAAAGCTGGAGGTAAGTCAGGCAGCCAGGCTCACTAGGAGACCCGGCATGCTCCACTCCGCAGGCTGGCTGGAAGACTGTCATCCTGCGTGTGGCCAGCTGCGGCCAAGCTGACTGTGTGGTGCAGCACCTCTGGGCCCAGCTGACGAATTCCTAGAAGCCTGTTTTTCATCTATACAACTTGTAAGGGTTGGCTGAGGCGGCACATGTGGGTGGGTGGCCTGAGACCTGGCTCTCCTAACAGCCCGAGTCTCGCTGCCCCCGAATGAACTGGACTGGACACAGCCTGAGCAGCTTCCCGCAAGTCAGTGTATTCATGGGCGTGTGCTCCCCCACCGCCCCGACATTTACGCCGGCTTCCTTCTTTCCTCTTTTTTGGGGTGGGGGCATAGGGGGTGTGGTGACAGAACCCAGGGCCTCAAAAGGTCCAGGTAGCATGCACTCTGCCCACTGCACTGCGCCTCCGTCACGTCCTCTCTCAGAATCCCTCACAGCACCAGGATAAACCAATATATTGTTCCTGAATTATCTTCCACCTCTTTATGGGCATCTGGGTAGAGGTGAGAAGCACATTTCATATTAGGAATAAGATTTGAGGTCAGAAGTGGCCTCTCCAGGAACAGGTGAGTGGGCAGGATCCTGCTGTCCATCTCCATATCTGAAACCTGCACAGGGCTGGGGTGGGCTGAAGCCTCACGAGTCAACTGCTTTTAAGTTTCAGGTCTTGAAATATTTTTACATCTGATCCAGGGGCTTCATCCCATTTCTAATTCTTTATTTCAGACTACATTTGATGAAATGATGATATTTCAAGATAAAGACATACTGAACATCATTTCTTTTAAGTAAAATAGTTTCCATAAAATTTTCACCCAGATGCTTTCTTCTTCAGAGAAAGGGGAAGGTACCACATGAACACCACAAAGGTGAACCAAGACAAGGAAGCCCCTGCAGGAAAGGCAGGAGGATGGGCCTTGATTTTCCAAAGGGCACTTTCCCAGTGCAGGTTCATCACGTGGAAAGCTCTGCCCGAGGTGGGTGGTGGCAGCTCAAATGCCCAGCCTACATCAGTGGCAGGAACCCAGCACCCTGGGACCTCATGGGACAATGGCAGGGTCCTGTGCTGCGTTCAGATGGATTCAGAGTCATGGCTGTCCCTGCAAAGCAGCCTTTATGAGTAATGGGATGTTTTCTTTTACATTATTTCAATCTACATATGCACACGTTTGTATAGTTTCTAAACCACAATGGATCTTTATACTTTATCTGGGGCTGGAGATGTAGCTCAGCGGTAAGGCACAAGCACATCCTAGTGGTAGTGGTATGAGGCTCTGGGATTGATCCCTAGCTTAGGACAGGAAAAAAGGGAGACTTTTTAAAATCTCTAAAAATGCGGACTATTTATGCTAACCCATCAATGAAGAAACAAAAATTTTAAAAAGTTATAATAAGTAAGTATAAAGTAATGACCAAGGAGAAATGGTTTTTTTTTTTTAAACTCTGGAAAATTATATGACAAACCTTACTTTCACATGTTGCTCATGCCTGTAGAAGTCACAGGGTTGGCTATAAGGACTTGTATGGAATCAGGCACTCCAAGCAGCGGGTGAGCACTGTGCCTGGCGGTGTGGGAACGCACGACGGCATGCGTGTGTGCATGAAAGCATAAATGTGTGTGCACGGTGGTGGGTGGTGGCAGCAAGGGCCCCTATCTGACAGATACAGACACCCAGGCTAGAGGAAGTGGCTCATTTCCCTCAGGTCAGACAATGAGAAGCAGAGGAAAACATGGACAAGAAAATACGATCTCAATGACTGCCATCGGAGTGGGGGCGAAGGAAGACAAGAGGGTCTGGTAGGGAAATTTCCCATGTTCTAAACCCTGTCTCAGATTTCCCAGTCTTGACCCTTCTGTGCAAGGACTCAAGGTTGTCTCAGGTTGGTGGTGGTCATGGGTTCCTTATGTTCTGAAGTCTAAGTTTTAATTAAACAGTCTAACCAGGGCAGCCAGTGCAATGGTAGCAAAATGAATGAATGCAATTAGTTGAGATGTTAAAGACCAAGGAAAAACAGGAAGTTCACTCGGGAACGGAGGGGGAGGCTCACCTGTTGTGAATTGGCCCTTCAGCTTCTGGAAGACCGGGTCCTGAGCTGTGGCCTGCGCCCTCCGGGCCAAAGACTCAGAGGCTGCGCTGGAGAACATGGTGGAGACGTTGGACACATTCTCCAAGCCCACTCCAAACGTGCTCACCAACTTCTTGACAAAATTGAGAGTGTGGGGGGTGATTTTGGCGTCTGACACTGCTCCGCTCTTCTCAAAGGCAACAGAGTAACATTTAGCCAGGCCCTGTTGGAGCTGCCTGAGCACCTAGTGGGAGAGTGGCCAAAGATCATCAACCAAACAAAGGCAACTAGCCTGCCCAAAGTGGGTGTCACACAGTCCCCTTGCCCTAGGGTTATTTCTGTACCCACCCCACACGGGCACACAGTAGGTGTAAATCAGTGTGTATATGACAGCTGGAAGGCCTGTGTGCAGGACACTACGAGCTGGTATTTCTTTTACCCTTGAGCAAGGGCTCTGAATACTCAAAAAAAAAAAAAAATCAGAAAACTGCTTTTTCAGGGCATGCACACACCTGCCTGATTAACCATGAAACCTGGTTTTCAGGCAGCTTGGTTATCATCACTATGTTTGCCTGCATACACAAAACTTCACAGCGATCCCAGCAAGCCCCAGGACACAAGCAATAAAATGCATTATTTTACCTTCAGCTTAAGCAAACATTAAGGACGTGGCCCAGCTGCTGAAGAGACCCCTGAAGAACCAAGTCCTATTTCTAGAAATTATAACTTCGCCACCACTTGCTCATGTACACAGCTGCTACCAGGTCAACCAGTGGCACTTAAGTAACTGAGATCACTGAAGTAGGCAAAGCAAGTATTTTAAAAGCAAGAAATGGCTTTCTCACTTTCCTCTTTTTCTTTTGAAGTCCTCTGCTTCAAACACTGTACTTAGTGTTCAGAGATTAACTATTCACCTGGTCCACAGCTGAATTCAACAGCAAACATAAAATGACCAGGCAGCTACATCTGAAGATAACATGACCACAGAAGCGTACAAAGTGTTCTGTTCCCTCCACAAGAAGCAGCAGTTCAGAATCAGATCCAAATACCTCTTCGTGCCAGTTTTCTCTGAACCAGACCATCTGGTCGACGATGCCTTCCAGGGAAGACAGCAGAGTGGGGTGGAGCTCTCGCTGCATGTGCATGATTCGGCTGCAGCGCCACATGGGTGCTGTTGCTCTTATGGGCCCTGGATCTGATGCAGAATGGGACTGGTTACCCACTGAACTTGGCTGCTGCTGTCCAGAATCTGAGAGCAACACACACAACGCCATTGTCAGCACAAAACCGACCGATGCTGAGCTTGGATCTCTACAGGACCCACCGGTCAAAGGAACGCTGGTTCCTGCCGGTGTGGGAACCGCCACAAGACCGCTTCCCCAAGGATGATGAAGAATGCCCTGGTTCTGAGGACAGCTGTGCCGACTGACTTGGGGGTTTCGGATGGTTCAGAGAAAAAGCCAGTGTGCGTGCTGAGCGAGAAGGCAGATGGACCACGCTCCCTGGCGAGTCCAGCGGGGGCGTGCCAGCGTGCTCTGTGCTCCTTTTACCTTCTCCGCAAGTTTGAATGTTTGAATAAGAAAAAGTTTGGGAAAATATTTCGTAATACATTCCTTGCTATTAAATATTGAGCTCAAAGAATCTAAAAGTTAACAACCAAGTCTCTATTTTTCATCCAGAAAAGACAAGCCTACATTTGTAAAATGACATCTTAAAAAGATACATTTATTTACTCTGTGAGAAACACATGGGAACTCTTCATGCCCAGCTTTCTGACTTTCATTCACTAACATTACTGAATCTTGGAACTAAAAAAAAAAAAAAAAA
>PVKS010005557.1:73201-84520 GCA_004027875.1 Aplodontia rufa | reverse complement strand
AAAGATATCCATTAAGACGGGTAGGCAAACCATGGCCCTGTGGGCTATATCCAGCCCTCTGTCAGTTTTGAAAATAAAGATTTTTGTTGTTGTTGTTTGCAGTGCTGGGGATCAACCCCAGGGCCTTGTGCACGTGGGGCAAGTGCTCTACCACTGAGCCGCACCCCCAGCCCCTGGTAAAAACAGTTTTATTGGCACTCAGTCATGCCCATTTGTTTACATGTCATCTATGGCTGCCCTGTGCTACAACAGCAGAGTTGAAGAATTGCAATGGGGACCACATGACCTCTAAAGCCTAAAGTATTCAGTGTCTGCCAACTACTTTCTGTCATCTGGATGAAGTTTTGCTTGAATTTCTGCTCTTTCCTTTCCTCTTCCCATTCTTCCCAAACCCTTGGCTTGCTTTCCTTTCTCCTGTGGAAGCACAATTAATTGCACTCAGTCCACCCTGGAAAAACAGGAATCTTTTCTAATCCTCCTCACAATAAATTTCTGGGAATTTGCAATCCTTGTTGGTGATTCCCACCAAGATCCAACTACTCAGTTTGGATGGAATGTGGTCATCGGTGGAGCCTGGATTCTCATCCCAGCCTGGCACTACAGAGCTGGGTGACTGGCAAGTCACCTTCCAGAGCCTCCACATCCTTACGTAACATGACCTTTGAGCTCCTAGGTTCTCTGTGCTCAGCATAGCATCCCATCCCTTCACGACCAATTCCCCTCTCTCTATTTTGCCTTCAGGTTTGGAGCCAAACAGATCTGGGTTTGAATTTTGACTCTACCACTAGCTATAAGACCTTGGGTCAGTTAGTTAACTGCTCAGAGCCTCAGTTTCCTTATTCATTCAAACACATGTATTATGACAGGCTGTGATCATGTCTGATTTTTAGGGCGTGTAGGTATTAAGCGAGAGAGTACAGGTAAAGCAGCAGGCACACGGTGATTCCTCAGAGAACAGTAGACAGGATGATGGGTCTGGTCCCTATCAATGCAAAATGCCTTGGGAAATTCCAAGCGTCACCAGTAGGTGGCACGACCGCACTACTTTGTTTCATCTCCTACCCGCCTCTTTTCTTCCCCCCCTCGTTCTTTCACCCTTCTTTGCTTGAGGTGCTGGGGATCAAACCCAGGGCATTGATCATGACCGGTCAGTGCTCTTCCACTGTGCTGTATTCTGAATCGTCTGCCTGCTACATGTGTGTCCTTGTTTTGTGCTGGGTAACTCTAGTGACTCAGTATCTCATGGGGGGAAGTATTCATTAAGGGAGAAAAATGATTTCAATAGTCTCAGAAGAGGGAAAGGGACAATGAACAAAGGGACTGTGGACACTGCTGCTGATTAAAGATTTATCAGCACTGCGGTTCCTTATTCCTAGGTCTCTTATTCTGACCCTTGACTAGGGCTCCTAAGAGATGGCGCTAATTATTTAGGAGGAGGTGTCACGATGTCTACCACTTTCAAGTAACCGGGTGGGAGGGAATATATATAGAATATAGAGAGATATATATACAGAGAGTGTACATTTTAACCATTGGTGAAATCTAGAAAAATATTTACTGGGGAGGCGGGAGAGAGCTAAAACCTTAACAACTTATGAATCTAGGTGCAGGTTCATTGTACTACTTGCAACTTTTCTACAGGTCTGAAAGTTTTCAAAATAAAAAGGTAGGGAGGGGTTATAAAATGTTATTTACAGTATAATCCTGACTTTGAGTAAGAGAGAAGAGGGAAATGTGTACAGCAAGAGAAACATTGGTTATAGGGGCTGGAGTGGTAGCTCGGTGGTTACCGTGCTTGCCTGGCATGCGCAAGTGCACAGGTTCAAACCCCAGCACCCATGTACCCAACTAAGTGCCAGAGCAATGAAAGCCATGTGAAAAACTCAATAAAAATTGATTCTCTCTGTCTCTCTCTCACACACACTGTCCTTCTCTCTTAAAAAAAAAAAAAGATATATGCATTGTTTTGGCAAATAGATTTAAAGTAAGTTGGGAGTCTGAGACTACCCTTGCTGTGATGAAGAGCTCCTTGGAGAGGGGAGTCATGGCCTGGAGCTTTCTGGCGCTTTCTCAGAGGATTCTGGTTTAATGCACTTTTTTTCCATTTTGGCCTATTCTCATCTAAACCTGCCCCCTGCTCTTTGTGTGTGTGTGGGTACTGGGGGTTGAGTCTTCATTACTGAACTACATCCCCAGTCCTTTTTATTTTCATTTTGACACAGGATCTAAGTTGCTGAGGGTCTTGCTAAATTGCTGAGGCTGGCCTCAAACTTGTAATCCTGCCTCAGCCTCCCAAGTGTGCATTCTAAGTGTGCATTCTTATGCATGCCACTGTGCCTGTCCCCTTCCTTTTACTGGCCTAGGAAAGGTGAACCTTCTCACTGCACTCAAAGACCAGCAGCTCCAGCTCTAGGCAGCTCACCTCCCACATGGCCATAAACTGATTTCCATTTCTCACCCTCAACTCAGGTGACCTGGCCCTCCAACACCTGCTGAACCCTACATCAGCCCGTGAAAGTTGTTTCAAGTTTAGAGTTACTGTCCTGACAGACGTTTCCACTGGAAAAAAAAAGTATTCACCATTTCTGGTGTAATTTAAAAATATAAACACACACACACACACACACACACACACACGAGAACAGGGAAATACAAAAAAAAAAGGAAATTTAAATAACCCATATCTTTTTTTTTTAAGACAGAGGGACAGTGAGAGAGAGAGAGAGAGAGAGAGAGAGGGAATCAATTTTATTTAGTTTTTCATATGGCTTTCATTGAACCTACACTTCATTGTGGACGTGGTGCTAGGGTTTGAAACCCTGTCCTAATGCATGCCAGGCAAGCACCATAACTGCTGAGCCACTGCTCCAGGCCCAATAACCCATAACCTTACCACCAAATATCGGCAGCACCACTGTTAATATTTCCTTGCATTGTCACCAAGTGGAGACTGTGTTTCATGTTCACTTTCTAAATCTGACTTTATTTCACTCCAGAATATAACAATGTCTTTTTAATTTTGAGAAAAGCATCTTATTGTGTTAGTCAGCTTCCTTTCACTGTAACAAAGAACCTGAGATAAATAACTTATAAATAGGAAAGATTTATTTCAGCTTATGGTTTTGGAGATTTCAGTCCATGATTGATGGGGTCTGTTGCTTTGTCTGTGGCAAGGCAGCACAGTCGTGCTGGGGGCATGTAGCAAAGCAAAATCACTCCCCTAATAACCTGGAAACAAAAAGAGAATGAGGAAGGGGCTGGGGTTCCACATACCCCTAGTGACTCAAGGAACTTTTCCCCTCTAGGTCACCACCTCCCATAGCACCTTTAACACATGGTGCCAAGTCTTTAACACCTGGGTCTTTAGGATACATTCAACATCTAAACCATAGCATTTGGAAATATGGTTTTTCATGACTGTGTAATATTCCATGGGAAGGCTGTCTATAATTTATTTCACAGATCTATGGTTGGACTGCTTTGATAAAGAGAAAAATATCCTTTCTATCATGGCTTCCCCATCTCTGTAACATTGAGGCCCACCCATCCTTGTCCCCCAACAGATAATGGAAGGAAATCTTCTACCTCTGTCTTCGCAACCATCTCTCTCCTTGTTATCACAGCTTAACTCCTAGCTGGTCCTAGTCCCAGCTGCTCCCTGGGAAGGCCCACAGCAGCTGGATCCTCCAGAACCTTGTGCAGACAAAAGAGCTGGAAGTCAGCAGGGTTGACCACTGGTGTATCAGGGGCAAGGGCAGGCACTGGGGCTGAAAGGCAGTGTGAGCTGTGGGCAACGGGGATGTCTAGGGAGCTGGAGGGGATGCCGTGTATGGCAGGCCCAGATCCTGGCTACCTCATGGATCAGACGTGAAGGAGCATTTGCTTAGTTGAAATCACAGTATGTGAGCCCTAACCCTGCAGGCAACTCTTTTTCTAGTCTGGGCTCCAGAGATAAATTGGGAAACACTTGATTTAAAGAAGTTTCTTCCAGGGCTGGAGCGGTGGCTTGGTGGTTACGGTGCTTGTCCAGCATACGAAAGTACATGGGTTCAAACCCCAGCACCCACGTGCACACCCAGGTGTCAGAGCAGTGAGGGCCATGTGAAAAAGCTCAAAAGAAATGGATTCTCCCTGTCTCTCTCTCACAAAAAAAAATTATTCTCTCTCTCTCTGTCCTTCTCTCTTAAAAAAAAGAAGAAGAAGTTTCTTCCCATTCTGCTTGCTCTGAGGCCTGATGTATGGGACTTTCCCAAAGAGTACATCCCAGTGTTTCATTGTTTAATTTTTCAAACATGCAGCAGCTTTAAGGTAACATTTCCATGCACACAACTTAGATGCTGTCACTAACATTCAACTCCCTTCATTTGATCATACATACCCCCATACAGGTTCCAAAGGTTTTGTGCCCCCCCCCTTTTTCTTTCTATACTAGGGATTTAAACCAGGGGCTCTTTACCTCTTAGCTACCCCAGCCCTCCTTATGTTTTATTTTGAGACAGGGTCTTTCCAAGTCACCCAGGCTGGCCTAGAACGTCCTGTTCTCCTGTCTCAGCCTCCCAAGTCACTTAGATTACAGGCATGTGCCACCACGCCTGGCTTGCGTGATATCTCTCTCCCTCCTTCTGTTTACTCCTTGTTTCTGAAATAGTTTCCCTTGGCCCTTAAAACTAGGTGAAACTATAAGGGTTCATGTGGCAATAGATTCAGAGTTTCAGACTTGCAATACTCTGTCCAAATAGTTTTCACAAAATCGCACTGGGATTTTCACAAACAGCCAATGTGAAACAGTCTGCCTTCGGGCTTTGAAAGGAGGCCAGTTAGCACCAAATGTGCCACCTGCCCTATAGACCTCTGCTCTCTCCAGTCCAGGTCCCCGGACGCCCTTTCTGTTGGCCTGGGCACCTATTTTAGTGTCTGCCATCTCTGGCTGTTCACAAAAGGACAGAACTTTGAGGGCACCAGGGGACAGACAGAATTAGTGTCACCTCATTCTTCAGAATACAAGGTCCAGTAAGATCCAGGCTCTCCTACATAGCTTTCTGCCAAAACCTAGGCTTTTCAATGAACCAACAATCCCTAATCCACATGGCACAGGGCTCGCTTGGTGAGGGGACAGCTATGCTGTGTGACATTAGGTGACATTATCATCAACGTGGGAGGAGGAGGGTGAGGAATGTTCCCCCTTTATCTCTGGGGCTGAAATCATGAACCTTCCCTAACAATCTTTTGGCTTTATTCCCGCCCCCCTTTTTTTTTCCAGCACTGGAGATTTAGCTCAGTGGCACTTTACCACTGAGCTACATCCCCAGCCCACGTTATCTTTTATTTTGAGACATGGTCTAACTGAGCTGCTGAGGCTAACCTTGAACTTGCGATCCTCCTCCCTCAGCCTCCTGAGTTGCTGAGATTTCACCTGCCAATCCTTTCCCTTTCTTGAGAAAGAAAGGACTGAACTTCTCCCAACATTATTTGTACATTGACAGAGCTCAAATCAGACTATTGAATTCAAAGGCTTTGTGCAAGGACTTGGGGATGCTCCGGCTTCTCTCCCATCTTTGTGGTGGCACACACCTGGTCAGTATCTCTTCTGAAATAATAGAAAGCACTCACTGTGTGTTGATGATGGAGAGAGGGTTGTCCTGCCTCCCTGAAGGCCTTTTTTAGGGGGGAAGCCCCAGCCAGTTAGTGCCTGGCATCAGATGAATCAGGCTGCCTCCCTCTCCTTCCTTACTGCTGAGCAGTACCAGGAAACCACACTGCAGACCCAGGTTGGCACTACCCAGGAGCGTGGACCAGCTTCTCTCTGCTCACTCCACCCAGCAGCCACCTCCCACCCCCACCATCTCTGCCCTGGCTTTAGTCCCTTGACTGCCCTCTCCTCTGGGTAACGCTATGCTGCCTGCTTCCTGACTCAGGGACAGAGGCACCCTGCTCATACCCCAGGATTTGGGGTCCCAGGCACCCTCTTACCCATGACACTCAGACCTTGTTTCCTCTGCCATCTACTCTTGCATCTGGTTGGCACCCTCTCCCCACACCTTGTCTTAATCGTGAGCTAATGTCACCAAGTTCCCATGTCAGCAAACAAATAAGCACTTTTCTAGGTCTAGAGCCAGAGCCTCAGTGCGCTGCAGCCCACATACCAGGTAACCGTGCTGGGAAGGTTTCCCTAACATTCCGAGAGGGCAAATTCTTGGAGATGAACTTTGAGGCTGTGGAGTAGACACATCTGAACCACGATAGTTTCACCATCTTGCCCACCTGTCCCTCACCACTTCCACACTGGCTACAGATGGAAGTTAAGGATTAAAAATCAACCTTTTGTTATGCATCTGGTATGTAAATTACTCTTTGTTCTTCTACAGTTTGCCCTGGGTCTCTTTTCTATGGGTGTGTTCATTTTCTTCCAATTTTCAGATTTCTTTGTCAATGTTGTAAGAAATGTTTCCTGGTTTGTCTTTGAAGTTATTTTGATCGCTTGTTTAGCCAAACGGAAGTTCTAAGTGTGAACTGTCAGCCATCTCCCTTAGTCCTGGCAGAGGTTGGTGGTCAAGAGCATCAGAATCACAGAGCAAGCTCTGGAATTGGGCGGGGGCGGGGCTAGGTGTGTGGGGGTGCAAGGACCTGATCCTGCCTCTGGTGCCCTCTAGCTGTGACTAGGGCAAACCTTGGTTACCTCTGATGGAAACAGGATCCTGTGTCCTCAGGATATTGCCAGTACTCAGTAAAGATTACCTACTATCTATTGCTGGATCCATGAAGAAAGCCCTTCTACACATCTGCATTATATTTGCTCTCTTTGAGCAAATTAATGGTTTTTATTTTGGTCTTCCTATTTAGTTATTTGGTAGTGGGAATTGAATCCAGGGATGCTTTAGCATTGAACTATATCCCCAGTCCTTTTATTTTATTTTATTTTATTTTATTTTATTTTATTTTTGGGACAAGGTCTCCCTAAGTTGCTGAGGGTCTCACTAAATTACTGAGACTGGCTTTGAACTTGTCTCAAACTCCTGAGTTGCCAGGATTACAGTATGTACCACTAAGCCCAGCTGGCCCTGCTGGTCTTCCTTCTTGTTCTAGGGACTGGAGCAATGGCTCAGTAGTTACAGCGCTTGCCTAGCATGTGCAATGACTTGAGTTTGAACCCCAGCACCACATACACAACTATTAGAAAAACTAAAACCAGATGAAAAATAAATAAGATTGATTCCCTCTCTCTCTCTCTCTCTCTCTCTCTCTTTAAAAAACCAACAACAACAACAAAAAAAAAAACCCCACTTGTTCTAAATGGGGGTGTGATGGTACATGCCGGGGGCAGGAAGATCATGAGTTCAATGCCAGCTTCAGCAACTTGGAAAGACCCTGTCACAAAATAAAATTAAAAAGTGTTGGTGATGTAGCTCATGGTACTGTCCTTACCTTAGCATGTATGAGACCTTGGGCTTGGTCCCCAGCACTGGAAAAAGAAACAAAAGCCTTGTTCTAATTCCATCTGCTCATCTGTCTCCTGCATGGTCACTCACTGGTGCTGTGTTTTTCTGACTCCTCAACCCAGCCAGTTTATACCCCCTTATTTATCATCAGTAGCATATATGTTTTCATAATTGATCTCTATTCAATGGGTATGATCTTATTCATCATCTTTTTGATGTCATCATCATTATCTCCACTTACAAAGAGGAAGCTGAGGCTTATAGAGGTCAATTCACCTGTCCAAGAACTGTGTGCTGAGGGCCTGCCCCCCGGGCTGGGGAGCGGGTAGGTCGGGAGTGTCTCTCATCTCTGGTTGTGCCATCATCAGCTTCCAGACACTGAAGGAAAACCAGGTGAAAGGGCAGGAGCTCTGGAACCGGCTCCGGAGGTACTCCTTGATTCTCCAGAAAGAGAACACCAAGAAGTTCTGCCCAGGGACTCTCTGAAGAAGCCTTGACCCAGGCAGTATCTCCTGAGGTGAAAGGACACAGTGACTAAAAGCCACAACTCAAGGACTTGTGGTCTGTGACCTTTGAACACTAAGCCTCTTGTGAGTGCCCTCCAGTGGGCAGATGTGTTATCCAAATAAACAACCATAGTGTTTCCAGTCTCCAAAAGCTGTGGTGTGTCCCACCATTCCCACAACCCAGACCCCAGCAGGATCCGCCACTTTCCTCAAATGAGCAAGAGGCCCAGCAGCTACTGTGTGGCCCTTTCCACCACTTCTCCATCTCTGTGTGGGCACCTAACCTTCACAGAACCCCTCTGAGGGCCGAGGCATGGCTCAGTGGTAGGAGCAGCACCTAGCAGGCTTCAGGCCCTGGCTTGATGTGCGCAGGGCCTCTGAAGCAGCGTAAGGGGATGTCCGCCTCCCTGAGGACACCTGGTGGTTCCTTTGAGTGCTGCAGGAGCTTGTTCAAGCGGCTCTAGGGGCCCCGGCCCAGCCTCCGGGACTTAACTGCCCTGGAAGCCGGGCTGCAGGCAGGGTTTGTGCCGGCCGCTTCCCTGCGGTGGCGCCCCATGCACTCCCCCGCCCCAGGGCTCCGAGTCACACACCAAGCTCCTCGCTGGCACGACGTCTCTTACAGGGCCAATACTGACTGGCTGAATGTAGCCCTGCATGAAGAGGTCCCGCCTGCGACTTTCATCCCTCTCCGCTGCGCACTCAGAATGACAGCGGTGGCAGAAGCCAAGGCAGCTGCATTCTGAGACGAGGGAGGCAAACTAGCAAGACGCGCTTGGCCTTACACAGCACCCGACGGTGATAGGGAATTAACATTTATGGTGTGTTTTACACTTAAACCTTAAGTCACGTTGTAAAATGTAAATATCGCCATAATCCCCATGTACTGAGAGGGAGGCTCAGGTGACATGACTTGGATCAGTCTGAAACAAGTCCTGGTGGACTGTTCCAACAGTAAGTCCAGAAACCCAACTCAACTTACCTTCAGCAAAAGGGAATTTGTCGGCTGAGATAATTTAGATGTCCAAGAGCAATTTTTTTTTTGGATTCAGGTGTTTTTTCTTTTTTCTTTTTTATTTGTTTGACATAGTCTTACATTTTGGAGGAAATCATTGTTACATATTCATGCATACATGGATATTCACATAATAAGTTAAAGCCAATCCTAGTCCAGGATCTGTCTCCCTTTATTTTGTTTTTCTTAAAAAAATTTTTTTTCGGTGCTGGGTGATAGGGAACACACACATGAACAATGGGACATGAGGTTAAGGGGATAATTCCATAACTGGGCCCACTGTGCTTGTTAGCACATGAGACAGTCACATCACATCCTGGATCTGGGTGTTGAGACAGCATTAAAATCTCCCACCAAGGGCTCAAGAGGTGGCTCTCCAGCACTTGCCTGGCATGCATGGGAACCCAGGTTTGAACCCCAGCACCACATATACAACTAAGTGTTGGCAAGACAAAAACCAGATGAAAAAAATAAATGAAATTGACTTTCCAAAAAATCTCCCATGCCTGTAATCCTGCAGCTCTGGAGGCTAAGGAAGGAGGATGGCAAGTTCAAAGCCAGCCTCAGCAACTTAGTGAGACCCTGTCTCAAAATAAGGGGGAAAAAAGGAGGGTTGGGGATGCAGTTAGGCACCCCTGGGTTCGATCCTCAGTACCAAAACCAAAAACAACAAAAAAGAGTATCTTGGCTCTAATCCCCTTTCAAGCTGGCCCTCTGCTGGCCTGAGTACCCATAGCACCCAGAGGGTGCAGCCCTTACTCTGGTTCCAGCCAAGTCCTGAGCCTGGTCTGAATGTGGTCACATTCCTAAATGTGCTGCAATGCTGGTGCAGTCCTGCGGCACATGTCCATCCCTGGAGGGGGTGAGTGTCCCCAAAACTAAGGACTGACATTGGGAATGGCTGTCTGATGAAAGGGAAATGGCAGGGCATGAAGGAAGAAGACCAGAGGATGCTGAGCAGGCAAAGATGGCAACGGCGCCCTGCAGAACCCAGCTCCATCCTCTTCAAAATCGCAGGCTGAATACCAGGTCACCTACTCATTTCCTAGTATGTGTGGGAGAGAAGAGGAAGGGGGAACTGAGGCATTTTCAAGGAACCTTATGTACCAGAAACACAAGATGGACAAGAGAGAAGAAACCTGATAAAGCCCACGGTAGGCTGGGCATCCCCAACTGGGAGGCTCTGGCAGGGCTCTAGCCATGCTCAGGGCAGTGCATCCTTAGACTGAGGCCATGCCAGTGACCCCAAAAGATATCATAGCTTCCTAGGTGATGTAGCCCCTCAGAAACATCTTCTTAGTGGGGGTGAGGCCAGGGTGAGACAAGTGCCCAGATGCAAAATTTAACGAGATATGGGGCTGGAGCAGTGGCTCAGTGGTTACGGCGCTTGCCTGGCATGAGCAAGTACACGGGTTCAAACCCAAGCACCCACGTACACAACTAAGTGTCGGAGCAACGAAAGCCATGTGAAAAACTAAATAAAAAATTGATTCTCTCTCTCTCATACTGTCCTTCTCTTTTTAAAAAAAGAAAAAGAAAAGAAAGTTCATCACAGAAAAGCTCATAATATATTTTAAAAAAATTTTAACGAGGGACTGGAGCGGTGGCTCAGTGGTTTCGGCGCTTGCCTGGCAAGCACGAGGACCCGGGTTCAAACCCCAGCATCACATACACAACTGAGTGTTGGAGCAACTAAGGCCATGTGAAAAACTGAATAAAGTTGTAAAAAAAAAAAAATTTTTAACGAGATCCTCTCAGCACTACGCAAAGGCAGGGTCAGAATCCGAGAAGGGTGGACAAAGTGGTCTCTAGCCTGGCCTTAGGACAAGGAGGGACTTTGCAGTGACATTGGGCTTCCCTCAGCAGCACTGTGCCACTATAGTTCTCCAGGTAGAAGTGTTTTAGAAACCTGTTTCACCCCAGAGCCCCCTTGGAGGGACCTCATTAGCAACATGTGGCCAGAGGTCCAAGGTCTGTTCCAAGGGTGACTGGACCTGAGCTTGGCCACCTTCTGGGTGCACCGCCCACCTGTCCTGAGGTATGCACGTGTCTGCCAGGGCCATTCCAAAGATTGGGTTTGTTCCCCACCCCAATAGCCAAATACTAGCTTTGTGAAATACCCCGCCACCTCTTCGTGCTTCTGTTTCCTGATCTGCACAACAGGTACTGTCAGGAGCGGGATCCGCCATGCCAAGATGGCGCCTGAGGCTAGGGCCCCACCCAGTTCTTTGAGGAAGTAGAAGCTGGCTGTAGTGCGCTTGCGTGGCATTTAGGGAAAAGTCAGAAGCCCATTGGTGCATATGAATCTATTGGTCACGTGTGCTGTGAGCTGTATATATGTGGGCGGATTTCCGGGGAGAGGGAG
>PVKS010005557.1:0-73101 GCA_004027875.1 Aplodontia rufa | reverse complement strand
GGAAGAAGAAGGTCGACCAAATAAAGCTCTCCCAACCTAACCACGTGTAGCATCTTCTCTGCGGGCAGAGGGAACGCGATAGGTACAATCACACGTCACCTTCCTCAACAGAGGCTCGGTAGCTAAAGTGACTTGAAATCCTCAGAGGGCTGTGTTAGAGCTCTAAGCACACAGCCTTGCTCTGACTGCTCCTCTGTTAGTGTTCCTCCACTGCTCCTGACTGTGAAAGCAGTTCTATATGTGAGGAAAGAGGTGGCTGTTAGCCACAGTGAGCAGAGGGTATCTGGCCCCAGGGTGTCCCCTATGTCCATGAGTTCATTCTCATGCCTGCCTTCAGTGGCCCTATACGCTGGCAGCTCCTAATTGGGACCGCCTGCCACAGACTCTGATGAGTTGAGGCACCACCCATGGATAGGGGACAGATATGAGTGATGTGAGCATAGGGTTAAGGGGATAATTCTATAAAAGAAGCCCACTATGCTGTCCCCATATGCTTTCACTTTATTTATTTATTTCTTTGGTACCAAGGATTGAATCCCAGGGTACTTACACTAAACTACATCCTCAGACCTTTTTATTTTTTTATTTTTTTTTTTTTGAGACAGGGTCTCACTAAGTTACTTAGGGCCTCACAAAGTTTCTGAGAGTGGCTTTGAAACTGTGATCTTCCTGCTTCAGGCTTCTGGGTCAATGGAATTACAGGTGTGTGTCACCATACCCAACACATGCTTTCTCTTTTAAAAAGCAATTTACCTGAAGCCCTGCCTGGTTTAAGTTCATAGGATTTGTTAAGTTCCTCAGGAAACTACCTGTTATCTGCAGGAGACATGCAGGCCTGAAATAATGCTGATAGGGGCTGAAGCCATAACTCATGGTGGCTCAGAGATTATGGCGCTTGCCTGGCATGTGCAAGTATGCGGGTTTGAACCCCAGCACCACGTATACATCAAAGTGTTGGAGCAACGAAAGTCACATGAAAAACTAAATAAAAATTGCTTCCTCTCTCTCACTGTCCCTCTTTCTTTAAAAAAAAAAAAAAAAAAAGCTGATAAGTCCCTGAAGCTGGGACTTTTTTGACCCTTACACAGACCAGATCCCCAGAACTCAGGGAGATAAGGATAATTTCCCCAAACCATAAAATCTGTAAGAACAGATTCTAACTAGAACCGGTCAGCAGAGTCAGCACAGGTCAAAGTGACCTAGAGTTGTCATGGAGTGGGGACTTGAAAGTCTGAGGTCACCCTGCTGTCAGTCAAAAGTCAAGAGTTGAATCTGAGTGGGACACTCGGGAAACTTCCCTGGAACCCCCATAAAACTAGAAGACAAGAAAGGTATGCCATTCTTCTCTGAGAAGACTCACTCTCTCCTTTGAGAGTATTCCTGTTTCACCTTTTCCATCCCTTCTAATAAACTCATGTCTGTAACTCAACAATAGGCCCGAGATTTTTCTGACCTGTTTGCAAGAACCCAGGGCAAAGGGGGAGACTTTACGCTGCCTCAGTTTCCCAGAAGGCCCAAGCACTGTAACACCACTACCATGAGATGAACTGGCACTCAGCAGAAGCACTGCACGCAGGGGTTAAGCACACAGGGGTGGTGTAGCCATGCCTGGGTCCCAATCCCAATGCTGTCGCTTGGCATCTATAGGGGCCAAGACACTCTCCTTTAGCTTGCCCATCCTTAAAATGGCCCCGAAACTGCGGTGTCTCATAGGTTGGCTGAGAACTGGGGTGAGAGAGGACCCCTACCACCTGGCTCGGGTGCCTACCTGGGTGAGGTCCTCACTGAAAGGGTTCCTCCAGGTGCAGATGGGGCTGGGCCAGGAAGGGGGGAATGGGGCCCCACATCAGTGGGAGGTGACCCCTTCCTATCTTCAATCCTCTGTCTCGGCTGGCCGCTATTAGCAGGGACGTGTTAATGAAAATTCACACCCAGGTGCTAATAAATAGTGGGCTGCTCCTGGGCTCAGAGCCCTAGGAGAGGCCCTCTGCAGGGAAGGGGGCTGGTCAATGAGCTCCACTTATCTGTGAAAAGACTTGCTAATAACTTTAATTCCCCATCCTAAACCACTGGGCCTTTGCCATGCAAATAGATTTTCTAAACTGGGTTGGCTCCTGGGGAAGGAAGACTTCCCACTCTACCCCAGTTAGGGTCCTGGGAGGGGGGTGCAAGATGGGGGTGGAGGTGTGGGAAAGGGGGTGACCAGGAGAGGTGTGAGGTCCCCCCACCCCCATAGGGCTCAGCTTTGGATCCCACTCTCTGAGCCAAACGCTAGTTGGAGTAAGCTGCACTCAGTCCTGGACCCCTGAACTACAGAGCGGGATCCCAACCTCACTCTGCGTGTCTGCCTGCCTGGCCTAGGCTGGAAAGCTGGAAATGGTTTCTAAGCTGGTTTAAAAACAAACGCATCAACAGATGAATGGCTAAACAAACTGTGGTGATGCTGTGCCATGGTATTGGGCAATCAAAAGTTTTGGGGTTTTGTTTGGTTTTTGTACTGCTGGGATCAAACTCGGGGCCTCAGTCAGGATTGAAATTCAGATATATGAGAGACAACATAGGTGAACCTTTAAATTATACTCAAAAAGAAGCCTGACACAAAAGGCCACATTGTATGATTCCTTTTATATTAACTGTTCTGAACAGGCAAATTCATAGGGACAGAAAGGGGAGGAGGTGGGAGGGCTGTAGGTAGAAAATGTATGGGGAGAGGAGCTAATGGGCAGTTTCTTTTTGGACATGATGAAAATATTCTAAAATTAGTGTTGATGGTTGCACAGCTCTTTGAATCGTAAACTATAAGGGTGAATTTTGTAGTATGTGAATTATATCTCAACAATGTACTTATAAAAAATAAAGGCTGGTGCTGGAGCTCAGCAGTTACGGAGCTTGCCTGGCATGTGCAAGTACACAGGTTCAAACCCCAGCACCATGTACAGTGTTCCAGCAATGAAAGCCACGTGAAAAACTAAATAAAATTCTCTTTCTCTTCCTTTAAAACAAAACAACAAAAACCAAGGGCTTACATTTCTGACACTTTAAGGGGAGGAGAGTCCTTACTAGAAGCTACACTGTCTTGAAAACCCTCTAAGCTTGACAGCTCTGGACCTTCTCACAAGCTCCCTTCTGCCCCCCAACCCCCACCCACCGGGTGCTTCCCTGATCTGATTCCCACTGAGTCTGGATGCTGGTCAGCAACTCAATGGGCCCTTCTTCTCACCCTAGCTAGGCCTCTAGGAGACATGGTTATATAAATTCAGGGCTGGCCCATTGATTTTATGTCCCCAAGTCACATGGAAAGGAGATGGAAAAAAATCCTACGTCCAAGGCCAGGAAACTCCATTACAAGGACTCTGGCACAAGGAAATAATCCCTCAGAGCAAGTGCACCCTCCGTCCCCAGAATGAATGGATCTGGCAAAATCCTACCAGGAGTGAGCCCTCCAGCTCCCAAGTCCTATCTAGGCTTGAGTGCTACTCTTTATTCTTCTGTAAAATTATCATTCCGGCATAAATGTGTAAAGTAACTGATGCACAACATATAATGATGGAGTTTTGCTGTCTACAGAAGCATTTTAGTTTTATCCAGTGCCCCACCTTGCCGCTACTTTCTCATAGGAACTCCCGGCAGCCACTCATGGACCCATGCAGAACAGATGTTCAGCCTGCGCAGCCACAAGGAGGACCCAGCCTGGGCTTGTGTATTTGGGGAGCCAAAGATTACAAGAACCCTCTCAACTCTTCTACAGTATTCTTCTGAGGACAGGGAGAGAATTTTGTGTCCACTTACAGGAAGAAGAGCCAAATGATACCAATCCGTACAAACGGTTTATTCACAAATAAATAAATACACACTAGGCAGAGCCCCTGCCTACTTCCGAGCATCTACCCTATGCGTCCTTCCGTCCAAGGAGGGGCTGGAAAGGTGAGGATAGACTCCCACCCCCAGGGGAATGCCACGCCAGAGTCACCAGTGCGGTGCCTCTTCCGGAAAAGACACTCCGCTTCAAGGGTGCTGAGGAGGCAAAAAAGGCCTCAGTGCTCAGCTAGGGCGCCTGTTGTCTGTCGTCATTTGGACTCCTAGGCCGGAGGCCACTCCAGGGGCGTGAGGGGCATCCAGGTCTCCAGCAGGGCCAGCACTTCGCCAGGAAAAAGCTGTGGGAGAAAACAACGTTAGGGTGGGCTCAGGGGCTCCACTGTCGGGGCTCTGGCAAGGAAGAGGTCCCAGTCTCCTGCCTGGCCTCTCCCTCCCCTCACCACCTGGGCGCCCAGAGCATGCGGTGTGGCTCCTGAGAGCTGGCAGGCGAGGCCAGGCTGCGGGGAGGGTGCAGCAGGGTGGCTGGTCCCAGCGGTGGGGCTGTGCGCAGGTGGAGCGCACAGTAGGGCCGGGATGGGTTTCGCGCGGGAAGTGATACTAACCGGAGACGACGGGTTCGGCTCCACCGTCTGCCCTTGCGGGCACGCTGCCTCCGCGCACAGCACAGGCTGGGTGCGCGGTTCGGGTGCGGCCCCGGGCGCTGGGCATGCTGGCTGCGGACTCCAGCACAGCGCGGCGGGGGAGGCAGAGCCCAGGTGGGGTCCCGGCTCCCGCGTTTGCCCCTGCGTGGAGCCGCCGTCGGGGCAGAGCGCGCAGGCCCGAGAGGACGCCGCGTCCGCGCGCCGCCAGCGCCGGTGCTGCAGGCTGTCCTCGCTGAGACCCAGCACCGCCGACAGGTGGCCGATGTAACGGATGGCCAGGCGCAGCGTCTCGATCTTGGTTAGGCTCTGGCCGGCCGGCGCGACGGACGGCGGCAGGAAACGGCGCAGCTCATGCAGGGCGCGGGCGAGGGTGCGCATGCGCAGCTTCTCGCGCTCGCTGGCACTCCGCCGCTGCCCGCTGCCCAGGCGCCTGCCGGCCGTCGGGGCGCGCGGGGCTGGGCGGGCACAAGGTCGGCTTGGGCTCCGCGCAGGGCTACAGGCCGGGGCGCTGCCCCACGAGTCTGGGGACGAGGCGGGGGAACAGCCGCAACCCCTGTCGGCGGGTGGCTGCGGTCGGGCAGGACCCCAGTCGGTGGACAGGAACCAGGTCTCCGAGAGCGGCGGGCACAGGGGCTGGGCCATGGCAGCGGAGGCTGTCGGGCGCTGGCGGCAGCTTTATCTCAAGCTCGAGGTGTGAAGTGGCGCCTTCCAGGCGCATCAGCACATCAAAGCTGGCTAGGGGTCTGCAGGGGGCGGGGCCGGCTCTTTGAACCACCAGAGGGTGGGAGCCAAGGGTGCTGTGCCTGGTTCTGCCCACCTGAGCTCTGACTTGGGCCTCCTGGCCGTGCCTGTGCCCGTGCCCTGTGGCTGGCAGTACTGAAGCGTAGGACCAGCCCTGTGGATTAAAGGAAGGCGGGAAGGGGAGGAATCAAAGGACTGGGAGTCCAGTTCTTAGGTTTGAAGTCCACCTTTACCTATTGGGAACCTTGTGTAAATTCTTCATTTTCTTTCAGAATATATTCCAGTTTGTATAATAGGAACCCCTGAGGATGTTCCAGCAGTCAGAAATAGGGTAGCGATCCGGAGAAGTGGGACCCTGATTCCCTCTAGAGGTGGGGAAAAATATAATCCATTCCTCCTCAGTAGTAGGTTGGTCCTGGGTGGCCCCCCCTGGTGGTGGTGGGGCGCTACGAAGAAGCTGCTGTAGGCAAATCCAACAAGCTAGCTAGATGAATCTGGTGAGGTGGCTGGACCATCTGAGTAGAGGAAGAGGTGAGCCTCATGCACCTCCCCCCAGAATACCTGAGCCTAGCTGGATCAGGAGCTTGGCCAATTGCCACAGCTGTTGCCACCGTCCTACCGCTCATGTTCTCCTGCTTTGGAGACGGTGTGGTGCCTTTGCCAATAAAATGTGAACGGAAATGGTGCAGAAAAAGCATTTGACAAAATTCAACACCCCTCTAATAAAATGTTTTGGCAAAGTAGGAATAGAGAACTTCCTCAACCTGATAAAAGGCATCCGCAAAGAACCTGCAGATGGCATCATACTAAATAGTGAAAGACTAAAATCCTTCCCCCAAGTATGGAGACCTGTGTCTGCCCTTGCCACATCTCTTCAACATTGTATTGGATGGAGGGTCTAGAAGAAAATAGAAATAAATTCAGGTTGGAGAGGAAGAAATAAACCTGTCCCTACCTACATATAGCATGATTGTCCACATAGAAAATCTCCAAGGATCTCCCTTGCCTGCCTGAACCCTCAGGCTGAACTTGCAACCTTGTCCTGCTAGGAAATCCATGCATGGCTATCTATCTACTCTCCAGTTAGACTGAAGTGCCTGTGTCTGGCAACTTGTCTTTGCCAGTTTCTTCTTCAAGAGGAATGATATGTAGGGTCTCTCTCAGAGCCGAAGTCTGATGCTTTGCATCCCCTATGGCTTCCAGCCTCATGAGACTGATGGTCAAACTGGTTTGTAGAATGAAAGCCAGATGGTTTGATACCTATTCCCTTGGCATCTCTGCTGACACCATCCCTTCCACTTGTCTCTTGGTCTCCTATTGTCCTTGGCCTCTTCTAAAATCTTCTATTCCCCCCTCCTCTGCAGTCTGTCACTGTAGCCCCAAAATGCTTAGTCACATCCAGGAGAAGCATTCTCTACCTTTCCTGGGATGGGAGAAGACAAGAGTCCACTCCCTATGCACACTTCTGAGACCCATCCATTCCCAAGGAATTCCTGGCCCAGGAGGCTGCTCTTCAGCTTACAGTTGTCAGCTGGGTCTACCCCCTTGTGGATCATGGCAGATAGATGCCTTCCTGGGGCTCCAAATCAACTCCTGGTTCTGAAGCCCAGTGATTGGGCCTCTTGGCTAATACTAGGCTGAGGGAACAAGCAGCTGGGAACTGGTAGTGTTGTGTGCTAGGGTGGGAGAGAGTGCAGAGAAAGTATCAGACAGGCAGGAGGGGTGAGATCTCAGTAGGCTGTGGGGATGCTATTTGTTCAAGGACCGCCAGTCTTCTGAATGTACCCTGAAAAGACCTCCAATTCCCACAATTGGCAATTTCACCTTGTAGCCAATAATTGAGAAAATTCAGCGTGGCCCAGCACTTGTGTTTTATTATTATATGTCTGTGTGAATATATAAAAAGTTCATATAGTGAAACAGTAAAAAAAAGGCCATAACAAAAAGGGCATAACAAGTCTCTTTATTAGCCTGTCTCAGGCTTCCAAATACCTGCTCCACAGGAAACCATTAGTGCTAGCTTCTTACCAACAATGCTTTTATTTATTTATTTTTATTTATTTTTTTAAAAGAGAGGACAGTGAGAGAGAGAAACAGAATAAACTTTTATTGAGTTTTTCACATGGCTTTCGTTGCTCTGACACTTAGTTGTGTATGTGGGTGCTGGGGTTTGAACCCAAGTACTTGCGCATGCCAGGCAAGCACCATAACCACTGAGCCACCGCTCCAGCCCCCACCAACAATGCTTTTAAATTAATTTGTATTTTATTAAGTACAAAATCAACTACACATATTTGGAGAAGAAGTCCTATATGTGGGAGGTGCACTTTTTATGTGGAAAACAATGCCTAAGAATTTTTTTTTTTTAAAGAGAGAGGGACAGTGAGAGAGAAAGAATCAGTTTTATTTAGTTTTTCACATGGCTTTCGTTGCTACAAAACTTCATCTTGTACATGGTGCTGGGGTTCAAACCCACATCCTTGTGCATGCCAGGCAAGCTGGTAACCTCTGAGCCACCGCTCCAGCCCTCAGAATTCTTTTTTTTTTTTTTTAAAGAGGGAGGGACAATGAGAGAGAGAGACAGAGAAAGGGAGAAACAACTTTATTTAGTTTTTCACATGGCCTTAGTTGCTCCAACACACAGTTGTGTACGTGGTGCTGGGGTTTGAACCCAGGTCCTCGTGCTTGCCAGGCAAGCACCGAAACCGCTGAGCTACCGCTCCAGCCCCAAGAATTCTTAATAGTTAACATTAATTGAGCACATGAGAGCCACAGAGAGATTTAAAGCAGGAGAGGGACACCATGAGTTGAACGTGATAAGATCTCTGGTGTCAGGGCTGAAAGATGATTAAAAGGATAAGGAACAAGGTTGGAAGAAAGATGGCTGGAGAGAGGCAGGATATAAGAGGCAGGTAGATGGGAGGAGGGTTCTACCCTCAACCCCATCTCTGGGGGCTTCAGCCCTCAAGGTTGACAAATTGGAAATGCCACGTGGAACCCCTCTGACTCCTGTTGCCCCTGGTCTCTGGGAAGCCTGCTCAGGGGCCCAGCTGGTGCAAAGCTGTGGTCCATGGGCCTGCTGGAACCACGTGTGTGGGGAGACCCCAACAGTGGAGCCATCAGGCACCCTCCCTCTTCCCTCTCTCCCATGCCTGTCCCTCTCCCCTTTGATCTCCTTATCGTGGCCAGCCTGTCCGGTTGGTTCATGTGGGAGCTGCCCAAGTTAATGAGTTCTCCAGGCAGCAGGGCCCACACGCTCTCCTGCTGGGGTGAGGCCTTCACACTTCTGGAGGCTATGTTTTGACAAGTGCCGGAGCCCATGGTTCCTGCTCCCCTGGAAAGAGCCTACCCTTGCCTGCCAACGTGTAAGGCTGGGAAATGAGGCCCTGGGGCAGCCACACTGGAACAGAGGTGAGAGTTCAAGCCTTGGCAGGGATAGGGGCAGGCAGGACAAGGTAGCCCCCCTCTCGGACAGCCTGTGTGCTAGGTCCAGCCTGCTTCTCAGGCCCAACCTGGGAGCTGGGCACAGTGCCCTGACCTGTGCCTCAGCCTCCATGCCCTCATTTCCCGGCCAGCCCTTCTGACATTGGAGTGCTAATCAAAGGTGCTATGTAAATACTCCCCTTGTGGCCCCTAATCCCAAACCACACTGGAGCCAGAGGCCCCAGGAGAAGGAAGCTGCTCTGCTCCTACTGCCAGCCTGCTTAGCATCAGAGGAAGCCCCTAATTTTGTTGTCCTCAACAGCCAGAGACCTTCCTGTCATACCCCCACACCAGCCTTTTCAGGGAAAATTGACATTTATAAGCCTTCACCTATAAGGAGTATGGCTAGTGTGGGTTAGAGTGTCTCCTGCGCCATGGGGTGAGGATCAAAGTACTGCACAAAACGTGTATGCACACTGTTGTTCTCTGAGCCTGGTACTGTCCTGGGGCTTGACCAGGTCACTGCTCACATTCACAGAATGCTGTGGTATAGGTGCCCCTGCTTCAGTTGGCAGATGAGGGAAAAAAGGCTCAGAGAGGTTGCTCCATATCACGTAGTATAAGGAGCAGAGTTGGGGTCCAGTAGGATTTGTAGGGGACAAAAGCCTGTACTCTGCTCTCCTTCAACCTCTTTGTCTCCTTTAGATGATGTGAGTGGCTCCTTTCATCCTGTGGGGATGCCATGAGGTTGATGTGGCCCTGGAACCTTCAAGCCCCCAAGAGCACAGAGGCCTGTGAAGATATAAGGAAAAAAAAATCCAGGTCTACCTTGGACTTGATGGACCAGAATTCCTAGAGGATAGAATCTGAGCACCTGAGTATAAAAGAATAAGATCTCCCCAGAATTTTGAAGCAGTGCCCTCCAAGCCACAGAGGAGCAGAAATGGCACTGGGGAGTACCCAGCACCCCCTCCCAGATCCTAGTCCCCCTTGGGTCACGGATTGATAAAACAGGACCCAGAATGGTCCTAAGGTCCAATGACAGAGGCCCACCTTCTCCCCTGCCTGCGCCGCCTTCCCATTGACCCCAGCCAAGCCTCCCTCCTCACAGCTCCCAGGGGAGCTCCTTCCAACAAAGACCACCCCCTCTCCTCACACCTCTCGCTCACGGAGCCACCAAGCTGGCAAGCCATATGGAATAGATTATTCTGGATCCATGATAATCTGATTATCTGCCCCTGGATCAGTTGGATGCTCAGCCAGTGGCAGTCACAGGCATCAGAGGGGTGACAGGAGGGAGGGGGTGGGAAGAGAGGAGAGAGATTTGGCAGATTCCCGGAAAGGCTCAAGAGGAAGTGCCAGAAGCCCCAAAGGTCTGGGGCCAGCTGATAATGCCCAGTAAATAGATAGCACCTCTCTCGCTAGAGCATCACATGTGTGCTCCTGTACTTCATCCAGGTAAGCGGGGGTGATAGAGCCTTAGAGTGAAAAGTGGAGAAGGAACTGAAATCATCCAAAAGGGATTAAGGAACTGCAGTAACCCAGAGAAAAGATGCAGATATATGAAAGTGGGGAAACTCCCACCTCAGTTTCCCTAACTGTAAAATGGGGCAGAGATTCCTGTCTTTCTTGGAGGAAGGCAAGAGTCAACTCACAGGATTGATCTTTGACTTTCCGGTGTTCCTGCATTTTCAGATACAGCCAGCAGAGGGCGATGCCTAACCGCCTGGGAGCTTTGAACCTGCCTAGGACTGACCTTCCACTAACCATTAGAGAGGACTTTTTTTCCTGGGGCTAGGGCCCTACCAGAGAATAAAGGCCCTCGGGCACTGGGAACGGTTTTAATGTTCAGGAATGCTGTGACTGGCTTAAGAATGGGTGCAGCAGGTTGTGATGGTGCACATCTGTAATCTCTCAGCGATTTGGGAGGCTGAGGCAGGAGTATGGTGAATTCAAAGCCAGCTCCAGCAATTTAGGGAGACAGTAAGCACTTTAGTGAGAACATGTCTTAAAATAAAAACTAAAAAGAGATGGGGATGTGGTTTAGTGGTAAAGCAGCCCTGTGTTACATCCCCAGTACCCTTGCCCCCCCAAATGAAGTAGGTGCAGCTTGGCTTGGTACAGGTATGTTGGGTTGGGACCCCAGATAGGCCATTTGCCTTCTCTGAACCCATTTGCTCACCTATTCACCAGAAAAAAAGCAAGCATTTATGTGCAGAGAGGGAGCCAGGGGAATGAGAAAAAGAGGTTCAGGAGGATAAGGGCCAAGCAGGGTTCAGCACCCTCCTGATCCCCTGCTCTTGGTGCAGCTAATGTAGAAAAAGGTCAGAACCCCAACCCGACTGAAACTCTAGTTCAGAGCCAGGGGCTGCCCCTGGCTCTATGCCCTTGCCAACTGCCAGATGAGGATTTGTAGGCCCACTCAGTGCCAGGTGGGTCGGTGTCCAGCCTGCTTGATTCCACCTCTCTCTCCAGCACCAGTCCCTCCAGAGAAGCATGGATGGAGCTCTATTCAGGCAGGAGGCAGGAGTCTCAGGCCTACGCTGGCCACATCTCTCCTGTCTCAACTGCTCCCTATAACATGGTGGGATGCCAGGGGAATGGTCTGCCTGGCAGCAGGAAATGCACAGAGTTGGGACCCTGGCCTAGGATTCCACACCAAGGTGGTGGGGTGGCTTAGGCCCTCAGCCAACTCCAGGTCCCCTGTCCCAAGGGCAGAGGTAACTTTAGACCCAATTAAAAGCAGAGTGAGGGCTTGTAGGACTGAGCTGGAATGTGTGGGCAAGACCTGGGGGAGGGAGGAGACAACTGGGGGGTGAGGTGTGTCCTTTGTGAGAGATTTCCCTGGATAGGCTAGAGAACACCTGGGGAAAGGGATAGAGCTTAAACTGTCAATGTAACCTTCAGAGACTAATTAATATGCACTCCCTTGTTTGCCAAAACTTTATCATGTGGCTCATAACTAAACAATAACATACTGTGTGTGGGTGAGGGCAGGTCTGGATGTTGGGGGGTAGGCAAGAGACACTTTTATCTGTACGGTTGACATTTTTCACAAAGAGACTACATTTATATGTTATTAATGTGCAGTTTAAAAGTAATTTTTCAGGTGAGGGAAAACTAATACACTTCCCAACTCTTTTTTTCATTTTTTAGAGAGAGGGATAGTTAGAGAGAGAAAGACAATCAATTTTATACAGTTTTTCATGCAGCCTTCATTGCTCTGAGACTTCGCTGTGTATGTGGTGCTGGGGTTTGAACCCGCGTACTTGCGCATGCTGGGCAAGCGCTGTAACTGCTGAGCCACCGCTCCAGCCCCTTTTTTTCTTTTTTTAAAACAAGCTTTGGAAACTTTTGTTAAAGAAAACAGAATTGTACAAAATAAATAAATAAAAATAATTCTTCAAATATAAGTATAAGGAATTTCAGAGTACACCTTTCATTAACTAAACTATTGCCACGAGACTGTGGCATACCAATCGTGACTTGAAAATCTCATTGCAGAAATACATCCAGTGATATAGATAATACATCCCTAATGTTCTTTTCTTTAAACATCTTTTCTTCTTTCTTTCTTTCTTTCTTTCTTCCTCTTTTTAAAGAGAGAGGGACAGTGAGAGCAAGAGAGAAACAGAAAGAGAGAAATAACTTTTTAGTTTTAGTTTTTCACGTGGCCTTCATTGCTTGGAGACTTCGCTGTGCACATGGTGCTGGGGTTTGAACTCGCGTACTTGCACATGCCAGGCAAGCGCCCCGTAACCGCTGAGCCACTGCTCCAGCCCCCTATTTTCTTTAACTTTTTCACATTTTTTTATTGGTGCATTATGCTTATACATTATGATGGGGCTTGTTATCACATATTTGCACATGCATACAGTATAACACTATAATTCAGTGAATATCCTTCCCCAGCACTTCCCCACTCCCTCCCTGCCTCCCACCCCTTGGCACCCTTCCTCTACTGATCTCCCTTTGATTTTCATGAGATCCCTGCGGCCTCCCCTTCTTTTCCTTCTTTCCTCTCTACCTTCCACATATGAAAGAAAACATAAGACCCTTGACTTTCTGAGTTTGGCTTATTTTGCTTAATAAATGGTCTCTAGTTCCATATATTTTCCTGCAAATGACATAACTTCATTTTTATTTATGACTGAATAAAACAACATTTTCTTTATCCACTCATTTGTTGATAGGTCCCTAAGCTGGTTCCATAGTTTGGCTATAGTTAATTGTGCTGCTGTAAATAAAGGTATGCATGTATCACTATAGTATGATGAGTTTAATTTTTTTTTCTTTTTTTTTTTTTTTTAGCCAGAATTGAACCCAGGGGTGCTTAACTACTGAGCCACATTCCCAGCCCATTTTTACATTTAATTTGAGACAGGATCTCACTAAGTTGCTCAGAGCCTTGCTAAATTGCTGAGGCTGGTCTCGAACTTTCGATCCTCCTGCCTCAGCCTCTTGAGTTGCTAGGATTGTAGGTGTGCACCACTGTGCCCGGTTGAGTTTGATTCTTTAGGATAAGTACCAAGGAGTGGAATGGCTGGGTCATATGGTGGTTCCATGTCTAGTCATTTGAGGAAACTGACTTCCATAGTGATTGTGCTAATTCACAATCCCATCAATAGTGTAAAAAAGTGTTCCTTTTTCTTCACATTCTCTCCAGCATTTATTATTTGTATTCTTGATGATTGCCATTCTGACTGGTGTAAGGTAGGATCTCAGTTTAGTTATGATTTGCATTTCACTAATTGCTTACAATGTTGAACATTTTCCATATGTTTGTTGACTATTGATATTACTTCTTTTGGGAAGCATCTGTTTAATTCATTTGCCCATTTATTACTTGGGTTATTTGATTTTTTAGTGTAAAGTTTTTTGAGTTCTTTACATATTCTAGATATTAATCCTTCATCAGAGACTTTCTCCCATTCTATAGGTTCTCTCTTCACATTGTGAATTATTTCCTTTGCTGTGCAGAAGGTTTTTAATTTAATGCCATCCCATTTATGAACTCTTGGCATTATTTCCTGAGCTTTGGGGATCCTATTGAGAAAGTCGTTGCTTGTACCTATTTTCCAGACTGTTGATCTTACATTTTCTTCTAGGGGGTGCAAAATTTCTGGCTTTTATCCATTTTGAGCTGATTTTTGTGCAGGGTGAGAAATAAGGGTCTAGTCTCATTCTTTTACATATGGATATTCAGTTTTCTCAGCACCATTTGTTAAAAAGGCTCTGTTCTCTCCTGTGTGTGTTTTTGGCACCTTTGTCAAGGATCAGATGACTGTAGATGTGTGGTTTGCCTCTGTGTCTTCTGTTCTGCATCATTGGTCTGTGTGTCTGTTTTATGCCAGCGTCATATCACGCAGGGGTTTTTGTTGGTGGTGGGTTTAATATAATTTGAAGTCAGGTATTGTGATTCCTCCAGCATTATTTTTCTGGCTTAGAATTGGTTTGGCTATTCCAGGGCTTTTATTATTTCAAATGAATTTTAGGACTGGTTTTTTCTAGTTATGTGATGAATGCCCTTGGTATTTGATGGGGTTTGCATTGAATCTGTATGGCCTTTCTTTAACAATATTAATTCTACCTATTCATGAGTATGGGAGGTCTTCCCATCTTGTTTTCTTCAGTGTCTTTCTTCAGTGTTCTATAGTTTTCATTGTAGAGGTGTTTCACCCCCTTGGTTAGACTTATTACTAGGGTTTTTTTTTTTGAGGCCATTGTGAATGGAGCTGTTTTCCTGAGTTCTTTCTGAGCAGATTCACTGTTGGTATATATAGGAAAGTTATTGATTTTTATATGTTGATTTTGTAACCTGCTACTTTGCCAAGTTTGTTGATTAGCCCCAGCAGTCTTTTGGATCTTCTAAGATTATATCATCTGTAAAGAGTAATATTAATATATGTAAATATATAAAGAGTAACTTCCTTCCTATTATTATCCCTTCTTATTTACTTCTCTTGCCTAATTGCTATGGTTAGAATTTCTAGGACCATACTAAACAGGAGTGGTGAGAGTGCATATCACTGATGTTCTTAATACATCAGTGAGACAAGCTGATCACAAAGAAGGTGCTCTCTGTACATACAGAAATTGAAAAGAGGAAAAAAAAAAAGAAAAAGAAAAGAAATTGAAAGCAGGAACTTAAACAGATGTTTTTTCTCCAGTGCTCAGAGCCTCACTATTCACAGTAGTCAAGAGGTGTAAATAAGTCAAATGTTTGGATAAACAAAGCATGGTCTATGGTACAATGGAATATAATTCAACCATGTAAAGGAATGAAGTGCTGATACATGCTACAGTGTGGATGAACTTTGAAAAACACTGTGCTAACTGAAATAAACCAGACACCTCTGGAGCATAGCTGAGTGGTAGAGCACTTGCCTAGCATGCCCAAGGCCAAGGGTTCAATCCCTGGTGCTAAAAGCAAAAACAAAAAAATAGATATAAACCAGGCACCAAGGACAAAGGTTGTGTGGTTGCACTCATATAAAGTACCTAGAATAGCCAAGTCATAGATAATGGAAGCAAATTAGAGATTATCAACAGATGGGGTGAGGGGTTAAGAGGTCACTATTGCTTAATAGATATCAAATGTCTATTTGAGGTGATGAAAACATTTTGGAAATAGAATTGGTAACAGTTGCTCACATTGTGAATGTAATGAATGCCACTGAATTGCCCACTTAAAAATGGTTATGATGCATTGGGGGTGAGGTGGGGATGAGCAGCGCACTGGTAGAGCACTTGCCTGGCATGCATGCAGCCCTGAATTTGATCCATAGCAGCACATGCACCAAAAAAAAGAAAGAAAAAAGGAAATTTTGTGTTATATATTTACTACAATTTTGGGGGGGGAATGCTGGAGATTGAACCCAGTGACATTTAACTATTGAGCCACATCCCCAGGCCTTTTAAACTTTTATTTAATTTTTTTAAGAGAGAGAGAGAGAGACAGATTCAATTTTATTTATTCATCTGATTTTTGTTTCTCTTGACGCTTATTTGTGTAAGTGGTGCTTGGTTTTGAACCTGTTCCTTGCACCTGCCAGGCAAGCACATCAACCACTGAGCCACCGCTCCAGCCCTTATTTTCTTTTTTTAAAGAAAGAGAGAGAATCAATTTTATTTAGTTTTCATCTGTTTTTGTTTTGTTTATCCAACACTCAGTTGTGTATGTGGTGCTGGGGACCAAACCTGGGTCCTTGTGCGTGCCAGGCAAGTGCTTTAACTGCTGAGCCACCACTTCAACTCCCCCAGCCCTTAATTTCTATTTTTGATACAGGGTCTTGCTAATTACTCAGGGTCTTGCTAAATTACTGAGGCTAGCTTTGAACTTGTGATCCTCCTGCCTCAGCCTCCCGAGTTGCTGGGATTACAGGAATGTGCTACTGCACCCAGCTTTACTACAATTTTTTAAAAATTTAAAACACAATGCACAAAATCTTGAGTTGTGAATTCTATCTCAATAAAGCTGTTTTTAAAAAAGAAAACTATGGGCTGGGGGTGTAACTCAGTGGTATAGTGCAAGGTCCTGGGATCAATTCCCAGCACTGCAAAAGAGAAAAGAAAAGAAGGAAGCTTCAAAATACAGAAAACAACCTTAAAACTGACATTCTTTGTCTCATTGCCTTTATGGCCAGTGCAGGTGTTAGCAAGCTGCCTAGCAAAGGCAGGTCTGCCTCAGGATGCATTCTTTCTAGAAGAATGGAACCAGATCACTTTGAATTCCTTTCTTTTTGCTTGTCTGTATATTTTCCTTAACAAGCATGTATTGCTTTGGTGATAGATAAGAAAGAAGGAAGAGAGGGCAGAAACATTTCATAGGTGGGGTCCAAGTCCGCTTGTGACTTTTGAAGATAAGGGCAGGGAAGCTGGCTCTTCCCTCCCAAGTCCTGCAGCCCCTGCAAGGACAGGCACCTCTCACTCTCCCCTTTGTCCTTCTCAAGAGCTGCAGGGCCCCAGATGGCCACTCCAATCCTGCAGGGCAGGATTGCAGGTGTTGTACACAGGTGCTCCATCTGCTCCTCACAGAGGACACCTGTTTCATACAGAAGATTGAGCCTTAGATAGGGAGTGGAGCCAGACCCTGTTGGCTTGAGGCCGGAGCTGCGTCCTGTGGACCTTGCTTCCCTAAGAGCTCTGGGGCCTCCTTGGCTCAGCCTTGGAGGAAGACCCCCATACCCCAGCCTCCTGTGTGGCTCCGGGGATGCCTGTGGCACTAACCCCTCCCTTACTTCCCAGCCAACAATGGTCTCGTCCTTCCCTCCTTTTTCTCCATTCTCTCTGCACTGGCTCTGGGGACCCCACATGGCATGCCTGCCCCTGGCCAGTGCCAGGCAGCCCTGCCCCATGGAAGTGCAGCCTTCCGACTGGGTTCCTGCTTCCAGCTCTTTGCCTTCCATCTCCTCTTCTTCCTCAAAATCCCTGTAGAATTCATTTTTCCCTACGAATCCAAATCCACACTCAGCAGAACTTTCCGAGTCGACCCTACCTATCTACACCATCTCCCACTTCCCCAGCGTGGCTCCAGCCCCTGTATTGCCCAATGAGCCCTGGGCTTCCAGACTTGAGTTCACATCTTCTCTGCCAGGATCCCCTCCCTGTGAAGAAAACCCACAGCTTCAGGGCCCTGCCTTCCCTGGTACTCACCTTGATCACTCGGGCAGCGAGCCCTCGTCTGATTTCCACAGGCATCTGCACACCAGGTCGTCCCAGATGCAGAGCAGAGTCCTCTCCTCCCCTCACTCACCTAGTAGGTCACTTGGCCCTCCTAGAGCCTCAGCCCTGGTCCTGGCTCAATGCATGGGCTGTGACTCAAAGCTAGATACCAGTGAGTTGGAATTCTGGCTCTGGGGACATTGGGCAAGTGATGGGATCTCTCTGGGTCTGGTTTCCTCATCTGTGCCATGGGGGTTGAGCAAGGAGCACACTCATGAGGGCTAGCTCTGTGTGGAAGTGGTCAGAAGACAGATCAGCCTGAGGTTGGGTCAGGGACAGCCCCGCTTCCAGGGACTGCTTTGCAACCTTCCCCTGGTGGTTGTCAGTCTCTGGTGCTCCTGTCAGGAGCACCAGATACGACTTTGTCATTAGGCTTTCTTGGCTGTGCCCTGTGTCATGCACCAGCCCCTGGGACAAGGGGAGGCTGACTCAGGGCTCCTGAACTGAGGGGCCCATTCTGGACTCCCCCATCCACCCTCCCCACTCCGTCTGTCCCTGCCCCAGGGACACAGGCCCTGTCTTTTCTCTGGCCTCCCACCCCCACCGCAGATATGCTTTCTGGGGCTTCTGAGGGGGCCTGCTGCCAGGCTGTTTTGGAGGCCCCTGTGCACATTCGTTCCCAAGTCGACACCTTCTGCCCTGAGGGAGGCAGCAGTCGTGTCAACAAGCAGCCAAGAGGTGTGAAGGCAGCCACAGTGGCTGAGGACCTCTCTGCTTGCTGGTAATGAGAATACCACCCGGGCCCTGCACCCCTGCCCCCTCCTTCCCTCCACATTCCCATAGCCTGACACCCCAGGGCCCAGAGGGAGCTCAAGAAGAAAGGGATGGAGGCCTGTGGTCAAGAGACCTGCTTTAGGGCACTGAGCTGCCTGCCCATGGGGAATGCCAATTGAGGGCCCTTAGAGCAGTGCTGGGGGCAGCCAAGTGGCTGCTGGGGCCAGGGGTAAGCAAACAGTGAGGCCTGCGCTTGGCGCCCAAGGTCAGGCTGGGCCCAGGACACTGCCCTCCCATGCCCCTTGCAGGGCCAGGACTGACTGAGCACAAGGTGGGTGGGGAGAATCTGGGGACCCCGCCCTCCCCACCTGACTAGCGGTTTGGGGCAAACTCCTGGGAAGTGGATAAGGGGTGGTGGGATAGATGCCTTGGTCAGACAGGAACACTGTCATGGCATTGCCCGCCTCACAGTGCCAAGCTGACCAGTGCCACATGGGCATGTCCATCCAGAGGTAACAGTGGCCTTCTGGGTCCAGTTCTGAATGCAGGCCACAGGCTCCAGGCACAGAGAGCAGGGGTGAAGTGGGCTGAGCAGAAGCACCTGGGAGCCTCGCTCTGCACTCCCTTATTTAGGGACTGACCATAGTCCCTTCCCTGTGCCCTGGGTGTCAGCTCTGGAGGTACCTCGGTGGTCAGCACGCCCAGCCCCTCTGTTGTGTGGAGTTTGGCAGGGGCCCATTGCAGCTCCCGTATGTGCCTAGTGTGTAGACATTTGGCCTCCGGGAACAGGCCACTCCCTCCCTCACAAGACAGCTCCTCTAACCCTAGAAAGTTCTTCGGACTCTCCTTGGAGCATTCTCTTAGGTCTGGGCTGCTGGGGACTACCAGCACATCCTCTAAGTTTCTTCTTTTTGGATTAAACACCCCCTAAACACCCACCAAGTCCTTCAGATAATTCTCTGGTACCTGGCTTTAAGCCTCCCTCCCCTGAGCCAGGGTTTGTCCCTGGTTTCCAGGTTTCACTACTTACTCTAGGTATCTACCTGCCTGGGAATGGGAACCCCCACCTTCTTACTGAAGACCTGCTGCTTCTTGCCAGTTGGAATGCAGCTTGGAGTCACGTTTGCCTTTCTTGTCCTTGACACCTGGAAGGCAATGACCATCACGCATTCCCATACGTGCTGCCGCTTACCTGCAGCCTCCTGACCCTAACATGCAGGAGGGGATCTATGGCTTTGTGGATTCCATCTTATTTCATCTGATGGGTTTTTCCAGCCCATCAGAATCTCTAGATTTTGGCTGTTGCCCAGTTCACTTCCTGGGTGCGGGTCTTTTAGATCCGTTCCCATCTTCACTCAAAATCACATTGCCCAGGGCTGGGGAGGTGGCTCAGCAGGAGAGCATTTGCCTGGCATGTGCAAGGACCTAGGTTTGATCCCCAGCACCACAACAAAGTAGAGGAAAATCAAATAAAATTGGCTGTCTCTCTCTCTCTCTCTCTCTTAAAAAATGTTTATTAAAAGTAATCACATTGCCAACGAGCAGGCAAAGCCCTACAGAGACCGTCTTCCAGGTAAGCGTCTGTCCGTGCATCTTTTGGAAACTGACTCAGTTGCAGATTCACTCAACAGTTCATGCACTGTCATCCCGCTCACTTGGGTTCATTTGTTGACAAGGAAACCTTGGGAACTTCCTTATGATGTGGACAGGAATTGCGCTTTGATACTCACAGCATACATTCACAATGACAGATTAAATGAGGTGGGGACTGGTTTTCTCCCGCATTAAAGAGATTCAGGGATGGAGAGTCCCAGTTAATATGGTACTTCGTGTTGTCATTGATGCCTCAGAGCGGCTTTCTGCTTCACCATCCCTAGTGTGTGGTTTCTGCCCTTGAGTCTGCCTCACAGTGACAGTAGGGTAGCTGAATTTCTACCTGTCATGTATGTTTTCCACGTAGGAAGAAAATATAAGGGGACAGAGCCACAGGACTGTACCTCTCAACTTAAATTGCTCTCCCACGCATGAGGCATTGATGGCTCATGTCTATAATTCCAGCTACTTGGGAGGCTGAAGTAGGAGGATCATGTGTTTGAGGCCAGCCTGGGCTGTCCCAAAAGCCCCAACCACTGACACCTATCAGCATCTCACTGGTCATTCCAACTGAAAGAGAGGCTGGGAAATGCAGGTTTTAGACAGGACATGCCACCACCCACAAAACAATAGATGGTCTTGTTATTAAAGAAAAAAGGCACATAGAGGTGGTAATAGCTGCAGTATGGGTAAACTAGCCGTGTCAGTCACACTTTTGAAATCCACACATACTGTACTGACCACATTTCCCTTACCTAGCCACCACCTCCTCCTATCACAGGAAGGAAGAGTAAACCTGGTATTACTGGCACACCAAGGCCCAGAATTCCGTCACCCTACCCAGCAGCACAACCATGATCCCTCCTAACAGCAGGTCAGATGATGGGGAGAAAGTGAAGAAGCGCCTTGAGGGCCTAACTAGCTGTCCTGCACCTGGAGCAGGTTCCATCACAGAGTAAGTACGTGGTTTCACACCCATCAGCCAGAGAAATAGCTTGCAGGTCCCAGGGTGGCAGGCAGGTGGGTAAGGCAGCTGGGCCAGGACCCTGGCCACCAGGAGGAGCTGGTTCTGACCTGCATTTCTAGTCAGGCTGGCTGGCCAGCACCACCTGAGTTCTCCTGCTGCTTCACTGCAGCTGGTGACCCTTGCCATGAGACAGGGGGAAGCACCTATGGGGAACGGCCCCATGCTAAGCCCAAGGCTACAGATGGAGGAGTGGGTAGGGTGGGATGCCCCAGGTCTAGTGTTGGACAGAGTCTCAGAGAAGAACGGCTCACTTTTCTTCTGCTGGGAAGGGCTGAAGGTATTAGTCCCCTTGCAATCCAATCTGTTCCTTTACCCACTTCATTATGCCACCTCTGAACTTGCTATAAGTATTACTTCAGGAGCTGGAGCACTTGCCTGGCATGCATGAGGACCCGGGTTCAAACCCCAGCACTACATACACAACTAAGTGTCAGAAATACTAAAGCCAGATGAAAAATAAATAAAACTTACAAAAAGAGTATAAATAACATCAGTTCTGTGCTAGATACTATGACACACACTATCTTATTTTATCTCAATTACCCTACAATCAGAATCTCTTATTTTATAGATAAAGAAACTAAGATTGAATATGTTATCGAAGTTCTCAGAACTATTCAGGGGTAGAGCTGGGACCCTAAACCAGGCCTGCCTGATGCCAAAGACCAGCACTAGCCACTGAGATACACTGCCTCTTTATTTCAAGCAGTCCAAGTGGTGAGCAGAGTGAGGTTGGCAGACACTGTGCCCTATGCTTCAAGAGTCTGGCTGAGGGACCCAGTGAAGAGCCAGAGGCCCCAGGAAATCAGGGACCCCACCTTCTAGAACTTATACTCTGACATACCAGAGTCAGCCGCAGGCCTGGGCTTTGCAGCGAGCCCAAACCAAGGTAGAAGTGGGCTGGGATAGCCCAGAGAAGACAGGGTAGTATGCACCATGTTCATGGCCCTGCAGGAGTGGAGGCTCACGATTCATCAAATGCCTCCACAGGAAACCCCCTTTGGCTGGTTCTATAGGATGGCAAGGGGTGGGCAGAGAAATGACTCTGGAAATTCAGAACCTTCCTGGAAATTTTCAGGGTCATTTCCACCATAGCATATTTAGATGTTCACACAGTTTGGCAAAAACTAAAAACTTACTGAGAAGACATCAATAAGGGACTGTGCAGAATATCATACAACAGTTAAAAGGTGTGAATCAGAAACATCAATAAAACATATGCATCTGAAATTTCTGAATACAGACCAAGATATTTATGTACAGGGTGCATTTGGATAAGAGGAATAACTGCTAATGGTCTGTAGCACAGTACAGAATCTATGGTCGATGACAACTGACTTCATATTTTCAAATGGCTGAGAGGATTTCCAATGTTCCCAACACAAAGAAATGATGCCAGTTACCCTGATATAATTACATGTTGCCCCCATGTATTAAAATATCACACTATACCCCATAAAATATTTAAAGCTGTGTTTATGAAACCTGATAAATCTTGTTTATAGCTGTCAACTACAAGTATGTAAAACTTCCTCATTAGACAATATTCCAAGTGTTTTATGGTGCTATGTGGTCTTGGACAAACAAATATGTACTCATACTATATTTGGCACTATTTCAACCTAAAGTCTAGGATGGAATGTTTTCTAAGACCCTACGTCCACTAGAAAATAGTATTTGTGTGTATGTGTGTGTGTGTGTGTGTGTGAATGGGGAATGAACCCCAGGCCTTGAACAACGCAGGCCAGCATCTACCACTAGCTACACCAATAGCCTCCCTCCTATTTAAAAAAATTTTTTTTCCTATTTTAAATTTTGAGACAGGGTCTCACCATGTTGTCCAAGCTGGCCTTGAACTTACAATCCTCTTGCATCAGCCTCCAAAATGATGGCAGTTTTTTTAACTTTTTTTTTTTAAGAGAGGGACAGTGAGAGAGAGACTGATTTTATTTATTTCTTCATGTGACTTTCATTGCTCTGACACTTCATTGAGTAGATGGTGCTGGGACTTGAACCCAGGTCCTCACACATGCCAGGGAAGCACTGTAACCACCAAGCCACTGCTCCAGCCCAGTTGGCAATTTTTTTTTTTTTAAGAGAGAGAGAGAATCAATTTTTATTGAGTTTTTCACATGATTTTCATGTTCTCACACATAGTTGTGTACATGGGTGCTGGGGTTTGAACCCATGTACTTGCACATGCCGGGCAAGCACTGTAACCGCTGAGGCACCTGCTGTGGCCCCCAGCTGGCAATTTTTAAATCTTGGTTTAAATCTTTTTATGTCACTGTATTAGTCCTGTTTCTATTGCTATAGGAAAACACTGGAAGCCAGGTAACTTGTGAAAAAAACAATTTTATTTAGCTCAGTGTTAATGGCCCAAGAGCATGGCACTACCTTCTTCTGGGATCTGGTGAGGGTTTCATGGCAGATATTACAATGGCAAGATCAAGTGTGGAAGAGGTCACATGGTGAGATGGGAAGTGAGAGACCTGGAGAGCAGCCAGACTTGCTCTTTCATAACAACTCATCCACATAGGAACAAACCAGGGCCCTATGAGAACTGCATTAATCCTTTCCGAGAGCATGTCCCCGAGTAACCAAGCCACTTTCCATTAGGCTCCACTTCCTTTGTTTTTTTTTGAGAGAGAGGGAGGGGCTGGAGCACTGGCTTAGAAGTTATGGCGCTTGCCTGGCATGTTCGAGTACTTGGGTTCAAACCCTAGCACCACGTACACAACGAAATGTCCCAGCAATGAAAGCCACATGAAAAACTAAATAAAACTGATTCTTTCTCTCTCTCACTGTCCCTGTCTCTTTAAAAAAAAATAAAAATAAAGAGAGAGGGAGAGAATCAATTTTTATTTATTTTTCTATCTGGCCTTCGTTTCTCCAACACTCAGTTGTGTACATGGTGCTGGGGTTTGAACCCAGGTCCTTGTGCTTGCCAGGCAAGCACTGAAACCGCTGAGCCACGGCTCCAGCCCCCACAGTAATTTCTTTTTTCCAGTACTGGGGTTTGAGTCGAGGGGTCCTTGACCACTGAGCTACATCCCCAGCAGTCCTTTTTATTTTATTTTGAGACAAGGGTCTCAAATATGCTATGTTGCCCAGGCTGACCTTGAACTTGTAATTCTCTTGCCTCCCCCTCCCAAACTGCTGGGATTACTGTTGTGCACCCCACCTCTGGATGAGTGGGTGATTTATAAAGGAATTGACTTCTTTACAGTTCTAGAGGCCAGAAGTCCAGGAGTATGGCATCTGTAACATCACAACACAGCTAAGGACTTCACAAAGTGAGACCGAGCAAGCATGTAAGAGCATCTTTCATAACAAAGTCACTCCCCTGATAACCCATTAACCCAGGAATTGACCCCAACACTTCCCAAAGTTCCCACTCTGAATACTGCTGCACTGGAAGGAATTCTAGGGAGACGTACCACACTATATGTGGAAACACACAACCTAACAACTGTTGTTACCTTTGCAGAGACTTATATAAACACCGCTCCAATTTTATTTGTCATTGTACATTTCTCACAATGAAATGTACTGGTTATATAATTTGTGTAATTCTAAGTTAATTTTTAAAAACAGTCATAAAATATTTACAGGGCCATTTACTATTCCAGGCTGGTGCAGACTATTAGTCTATTCTTGAACTCTGTCACCATGTAGACCTTTAGTTATTGATTACTGGTTTTTAAAATTATGTCAGCCTTCTGTTCAAAAGTCTCTATGGCTCCCGATGACCTTGAGAAAAAAAAAATACAAATTCTTTAGCCTGGCCCCAGCCAGGATGGTCCATGGCCCTCCACACTCCTTCTAAGGCACCTTGGAGGGGTCCTGCTGCCAGGCCTTTGCTTATGAAATCCCCTCTGGAATGCTCTCCACACTCCTCTCTTCCTACTCAAATTTTACTCACAGTTGAAGGCTCAACTGTCCCTGGACTTCATTTGTCTCTTCCTCCAGGTTCAACCCTTTCTCTGGAAATCACATAGAACATCAATATCTTCTTTAAACTCTAATTGCTGCTGAGAACACTTACTTTGTAAATCTTACTATCAAAATTATTCCTTACAACAGTCCTGTTAAGTAAATACTGTAATTATTATTCCTGTTTTATTGAGCTCAGACAGGTTAAGAATCATGCCCAAAGGCCCCAGCTGGTTAGTGGTGGATCTACTAGTTATATAATGACCTGTCCACGTGTCTTTCCCGTAAGATTGAATCTCATGAGAGTAGACATGGTGACTAGACAGTTCACCCTGGCGTGCCCAAGATTTACCAGTTGCTAAATAAATGTGAATTAAATGAATAATGCTCTTTAGTGCCTCAAAATGTTAGTACCTTCTTTATAAAGTAATAATAGGAGCAAACATTTAGCACAATGGCAGGCCCATTCTTTTTTTTTTTTAATTAGAAATTTAGTTATTCTACAATCAAAAATCCATCCAACAAAACAATATATGTATATATTCTTAAAATTAGATTTATCCCCTAGATCCCACCCTATTCTCCCACCCTTACCCCTCCCCTTTTTCCCCCTCCCCCCTCGTTCCCGATACATCTCTATGAATGCCCTAGGTTATGTTACTGCACCTTTGCTGGGTCTAATACATGAAAGTTGACCACATTTCACACAGGCCAGGTTCTAGCTCCAGCCTCCACAGATGAATGAAGACATTGGACCCTTGACTCTCTGGGTTAGGCTAACTTCATTCAACAGGATTTCTTTCATTGCCATCCATTTACATTCAAAGGCTGCAATATCATTGTTTCTAATTGCTGAGTAGAACTCCATGGTATAAATACCACAGTTTTTGGATCCATTCATCCAATGAGGGGCATCTGGGTTGGTTCCATAATTTAGCTATTGTAAATTGAGCTGCTATGAACACAGATTTTGCTATGTCACTGTAATGTGCTGATTCCAAGTCCCCTGGAAAAATATCCAGGAGAGGGACAGCTGGATCATATGGTGGGTTCATCTCTAATTTTTTGAGGATTCTCCACACTGCTTTCCAGAGGGGCTGTACTAGTCTGTAATTCTACCACACAGTGTGCTAATATTCCTTTTTTGCCAATCTGACTGGCATAAGGTAAAATCTTAATGTAGTTTTTCATTTGCATTTCTCTGATTACTAGTGATTTAGAGAACCTTCTCATGTATTCATTGGCTTGTTCATTGTCCTCTGTTGAGAAATTTCTATTTAGCTCTTTGGCCCAATTATTGATTGGGTTGTTAGTGTTTTTGAGGTAGGTTGAGATTTTTGAGGATTTTGTAGATTCTGGATATAAGTCCACTGTCAGAAGAATCACAGGTCATGATTCCCATTCTGTAGGAAGTCTCTTGGCAATTTTGGTCATTTCCTTGGCTGAGCAAAAGATTTTAACTTTATAACATCCCACTCACTGATTTTTTACTTTAATTCTTTCATTTTAGGAGACATGTTGGGAAAGTCTTTGCCTACTCCCAAATGCCGGATTGTTGGACCTAATTTATCTTCCAGCAGTTGCAAGGTAGCTGGTTTAATTCCTAGTTTCTTGATCCATTTTGATTTGATTTTCATGCAAGGTGGAAAGATAAGGGTCTAATTTCAACTTTCTGCAAGTGGCTGTCCAATTTGTCCAGTACCATTTTTTGAATAGGCTATCTCTCCTCCATGTTATATTTTGTCCCCCTCAGTCAAAGACCAGATGCTTAAAGATTTGTGGGCTTGTTTCAGAGTCTTCTATTCTATTCCATTGGTCTTCACTCTTATCTTGATACCACTATCATCCTGTCTTTGTTACTATAGCTCTATAGTATAGTTTTAGAGGTATAGCAAAAACCACCTGTTTCGTCTTTCTTGCTTAGTAATGTTTTGGCTAGTCTGGGTTTCTTATTGTTCCACATGAATTTGAGAATTGCTTTTTCTATATCTGTAAAGATACAGGCATTGGTGTCTTAATGTGGATTGCATTGAATCTATATAGAGCTTTTGGCAGAATGGCCATTTTTATTATATTAATTTTGCCTAACCAAGAGTATGGAACATCATTCCATCTTCTCAAGATGTCTTGATTTCATTCTTTTTTTTAAATTTCATTCTTTAATGTCTGATAATTTTTGTTGTGAAGGTCTTCGACTTCCCTTGTTAGGTTAATTCCCAAGTATTTTATTCTTTTTTCAGGATATTGTGAATGAGACCGACTTCCTGATTTCTTCTTCTGCCCTATTATTGTTAGTATATCGGAAAGCTATTGATTTATGGGTATTGATCTTGGAACCTTGAGGCCCATTCTAAGTTCTTTAAAGGTACCAGCAACCATCCCATGGGAGGTATCTTGCATTACTACTGGAATGATGGGGAGGAAAACTGAGACTCAGAGGAATAAAGAGACTTGCCCAAGATCATCCAAAAAATAAAAAGACAAGCTTGGTGGCCCACCTTCATCCATTTTCATCATTCACTGCACCCCATTCTTCTTGGTCAGTTCCATATCTGGGGAGTAAAGACAGACCATGGGGAGTACAATGCTCAGTGTCACTCGGCAAATCTGCAAGTTAGAAGGTTCACCTGTATGTACACTCCCATCCCCATCACAGTGGGCAGGTGCCTCTGGGCTCATCCTGGCTTCCCGTCCAGTACATAGGAGACACTGGGTGGAAGTTACTGGGCACAGGCCCCTGTGGCTGATAATGAGAGAGATGGCTAATCCTCAAAGGGGTCCACAAGGCTTTTGAGGGACAGCCTGGCAGCCCCCAGACTATGGCACTATCCTCTATAGGGACTTCAGGGCATCAGCCCTGTGCAGTGGATGGGGCGGGGGTGTGGGGTGAGAAGCTTAGCAACTCCAACCAGATGCGAATTGTCCCTCCCACACTTCCCGGGCGGCAGGGGCCTCCATTAGAGCCCCTGAGGAGTCAGAATCCACACCTTCGCAAATGGGCCCGCTTTCCCAGGGCCCCCCTGCCCAGACCTTCCCTGGGCTCTGTGGGTTTTGACACCTCTCTGCAACCTGGCAGGGGTCCACCTCGCACCTTTGGTTCAGATAAAAGCTGAGGCCTGGAGGTGGCAGGTCCAGCCTCCCAGAGCCCCAGGCATGGCCCAGTCGCCTCCTCGGCAGAGCTTCCTTGGCCTGGACCACTGGATCTTCTCCCAGGGTTGGGGCTGGGCGGGCCATTCAGATTCCACGTCCCCAGCCTCTTCCTCGGATTCCTCGAGTTCGTGCCCCTGCGACGGTGCCCGCGGCCTCTCTCAGACCGCACCACCAGCCCGTAGCACGCGAGCCTCGGAGGCCGCCCCGACGGCGCCCAGAAGAGCACGGACGGGACCAGCAGGCGGGCAGCGGCGGAGCGCCAGCGAGCGCGAGAAGCTGCGCATGCGCACCCTCGCCCGCGCCCTGCAGGAGCTGCGCCGCTTCCTGCCGCCGTCCGTCGCACCCGCTGGCCAGAGCCTGACGAAGATCGAGACGCTGCGCCTGGCCATCCGTTACATCGGCCACCTGTCGGCGGTGCTGGGCCTCAGCGAGGACAGCCTGCAGCACCGGCGCCGGTGGCGCGCGGACACGGCTTCGCCCCGGGGTTGCGCGCTCTGCCCCGACGGCGGTCCAGCGCAGGTGCAGACCCAGGCTCCCGGCCAAGGCTTGGACTCTGATTCCTGCGCCCGGCAGTGCTGGGGGTCCCCGCCCACCTACCCCGCGCCCCGACCTGCAGCCGAGTGCCCCAGCAGCAGGGTTTCCAACATGAATCCCTGGGTAACTTACTGCCCCCAAATACAGTCGCCCCCGCACGAGTCCCTAGGGAGAGCCCCCGATGCGATCCTTTGGACGCCACCCCAACCCTGTCCCGGGAAGCAGACATCCTCAGAGCCCCAAAACTCTGCTGTGCCCTGGACGCCACCTCCTGCACCTCCGGAGCTGGCTGAGATGTACCAGGTACGCTGTGGAGGCCTTTGCCCTTTCCCCTGGGTTGGTCCCCAGTCTTAATTTGGGAATGGAGTGGGTGGGTAGTTTCCAGAGTGCAGAAGTTCTACTTCTTTTCAGATCCTGGGTTATCTAATGGAGGGGAAGATGGAAGGCATCCTAACTAACCTCTGTAGGGGAGGAGATGAGGCCCTGCTAAGTGAATGTCACAATACTGCCACACAGCAATCTTTGCAATGGTGGAGAAGAGAGGATAGCTGTGGGACTTGCTCAGAGGACAGGGTGGAAGGTGGGGGATTGCACTGTCAGGAAGTGCCAAGTGCTCAATTAAGGTTCAGGAGTGGAAGGAGGCCCAGGAGTAGAAGGCAGAGCTTCCTGAATAGATGGGCTTGGAGTTGGAGACCTTTGTGCTCTCTTCAAGTTTCATTCAATTATGACGTCCATGAATGAATAATTCCTGGTCCATAAAAGATCATATTAGTAACCAAATTTTGTGAAATACTGTCTGCCCCCACACTATTATGGACACTTTATATGTATTCAGTCATTGGGCCCTTCAGACAATCCTAAGAAATAGGTATTAGCATCCCCATTTTAAAGATGAGAAAACAAATGAAAAGAGGTTACCTGAGTTCCCATAATGTGTAGCAGAGCCAGATTTGAAGGTTGGCAATGAGTCTGTAGAACCACTTTGTTCTGCTGCATCCTTGGCACCAGGACCAATCAGACATCTTCAGCCATGCCCTAGGGAGCATCCAGGTTTTGGATCTTCAGGCAACAAGCTGCTCTTGTCTTTCTTGCAGGGTATCTCTGTGTCTCCAGAATCCTGTTTGTCTCTAGGAAGTCCACCACTTCTGCCTCGCTCTTCATGCCAGAGACTCCAGCCTCAGACCCAGTGGGGATTCTGGAACCACAGTGCAGAGGTGCTGCCCAGCACAGAGGATCAGGGACCCAGCCCTGGCTTCCAGCTCAGTGAAGTGAGCCTTACCCAGAGTTCAGGCCTGCGGCTCAATGGCTGTCCTGAACTTTGGCAAGAAGATCTGGAGGGGACCCACCTGGGCATCTTCTAATGGTTCTGTCTGGTCCTTTTACAGTGAGGAATCAGGCTCATGGTGTGGATGCCCTCCTCATTGGCTTCTTTGGTGGTTTCTTAAGCTTTCTAGTCAAGAATTCCCTTTTCCAAGTGATGCCTATCATGAAAACAGTATCTGGAACAGAGATAGTGGGTATTCTCTCTGGCTGGAGTGGGGGCTGTGACAGTACCCAGTACTGCTAGGCACCCCCTGGAATGCCCCATCCTCTGCAGAGCACAGTCTGAGCTGCTCTGAGAAGGGGGCTGTTTGACTCCAAAGGAGGCCAGGCTGGGACTGGTAGGGGAGTAGGTGTGGGGGCCAGGCTCATGCTTGTTCTGCTTCTTGATGACAGTTGTCCAGAATCCTGTATGCTTAAGATGTTTTGTAATTCTTTACAAAAAAAATTTTTTTTTTGGTTTGGCCTGTTTTCCTATCAGCCTAGGTTTTTGTTACCTCTGGAAAAGAAAAAATGTTCGCCTTCTTAGGGAACAAGGCGTACTGCCCTTCTGCTCCTTAAATCCAGGCCTTCCAAGGTTGACATGGGCCCTCACTTATCAGTTTGACAATATTTATTGTGCCCTGGCTCCCGGGCAGAGAGCTTTACCTCTGCAAGGTGACACAGGTAGGCTAAGGCTAAGGCTCATTTGTCTCAGACACATCACCATGGCTCATTTGCATCCTTCTGAGTGCTTTCCTGCTGACCTATGGGTAAGCATATGCAGGACCCCGAATAAGGATACCTGGGATACAGAGACCTGTTATTTAGGGCTTTTTCACAACTGTATGAAGTTTTTTTTTTTTTAAGAGAATGAGAGAGAGAAAGAGAGAATCTATTTTATTTATTTTTTCATCTGGCCTTTGTTTCCTCTGACACTTAATTGTGTATGTGGTGCTGGGGTTTGAACCCAGGTCCTTGCACATGCCAGGCAAGCGCTCAACTGCTTAGTCACTTCTCCAGTCCTATATGAAGTTTTTTTCCCAAAGGATTCTGTGAGTGGCTCCTATGTGCTAGGCTCAATGTGTTCTGGTCTAGGGCTGCTATAGCAAAATAACACTGATTGGGTGGCTTAAGCAATGGAAATGCATTTTTTCAGTTCTGGATGCTAGAAGACCAAGACCAAAGTATGAGCTGGTTTGGTGGCTTGCAGATGGCCTTCTCACTGTGTTGTCTGTGTCATAAATCTCTTTTTGTAAGGATATCAGTCATTCAGTCACATTGGATTAGGGTCACCTGAAGGACTCCCTTTTTTCCCCCAGTACTGGGAATTGAATCCAAGGGCTCATTCCAATCCCTCTTTTTTTGTTTTGCTTCGCAACAGGGGCTTGCTAAATTGCTGAGGCTGATCTAGAACTTGAAATCCTGCCTTAGCCTCCCAAGTTGCTGGGATTACTGGCATGTACCACTGCACCTGGCCCCATTTAATCTTGATTACCTCTTTAAAGGATTTATCTAAAAATTCAGTTGCATTCTAGGATACTTGAGTTTAAGGCTTGTGTTAACTTTCTGTAACTGTAACAACATGCTAAAGGTAATTAAATTATAAAAAGAAAAGGTTTGTTTTGGTTCATGGTTTTGGAGTTTCCAGTCTAAGATTGAGTGGTACCATTGCTTTGGACCTCTGGTGACCTTTGGGGGCCTTTTTTTAAATAGAGAGAGAATCAGTTTTCTTTGGTTTTTCATTTGAGTTTTGTTGCTCTGACACTTAGTTGTGTACGTGGTGCTGGGGTTCAAACCTGTGTCCTCACACATGCCAGGCCAGCACCATAACCACTGAGCCACTGCCCCAGCCCCTTTGGGGGACTTTTAAGATCCAAACTATAGGCTTAATTAAATATGAATTTTAGGGGGACACTGTTCATAACATCTAATGATAGTATCAGAAGTTGTTCCCCAAATAATGAGGTGAATCATAGGGACATTAAGTGATCATAACTCAGGTCCTAAATGCAAGCATGAGGGTTTATGCCAGAAGCATTGGAATCAGAGCGATGACACCCTGGTAAAAGGCAGTTAGAAGTACCTTTTGGGGGCTGGAGCGCTGGTTTAGCTGTTACGGTGCTTGCCTGGCATGCAGTGCATGAGTACGCAAGTTCAAACCCCAGCACCACATACACAGCGAAGTCTCAGAGCAATGAAAGCCACATGAAAAACTAAATAAGATTGATTCTCTCTCTCTCTCTCACTCACTGTCCCTTTCTCTTAAAAAAAAAAAAAAAAGAAGTACCTTTTCATTCTTAAGTTACCTGATCCTTTAGGCTTGCTGCCTTGATTTGGGATGACTGACATAGAGGCACTGTGAGAATCTTGGGGAAATGATGTCATGATCCTTTGTGAAGGTTCCTATATACTTGGGAGCCAGCAGAGGTGGTAACATCCTTCTGTATCTGCTGACTAAGGCAGGGGAGCTTTGCAGAAGAGGTGACCTTGGAACTGGGTGTTGAGGGATGTGCAGGAGTTTGCCAAGTGAGGGAAGAGAAACTCAGGAAGGAACAGCATGAGCCAAGTCAGAACTGGAGACTGGGGTCTCCTGTTGATGGGGAAAGTAACAAATAGGGTTGGAGAAAGAGCGCAAGGTGTGCAGAGGGGTCATGAGGCATGTGGTTTCTTTCCTGGGTAACAGGAGGCATTGATGGTTTGGAGTAGGGGTGAGGTGGCCAGGGGTGCACTTGGCCTCACTGGCTGCATCGCAGCAAAGGAGCCAGGTGGGGAGGCCACTGTAACAGAGGCTGAGAGAAGGGAAAGAGGAAGCTGCCTGATTTCCTCCACCTGCACTCTTGGCCACATGCAGGGCCCTGCACCTGACTCTGCATGCATGTCAGCCTATTGTCTGCTAATGTGCCCTGTGACATCAGGCACGTCACTTCCTCTCTGAGCCTGTTTTCCCACATTCTAAAGGAAGAACTGGCCTAGGTGATCACTGAGGTACCTTCTTCCTCAAACCTTCAAAGGGGTCTGGTTCCTAGCCCTGAGGGACTGTCATTCATCCTCAAAGGTTGAGAAAACCTCATCAAGGTTACAGCAGAGAGACACAGGCCCTGCAGACTTCAGTGACATTACAGTAGGCTCTTACTCGATGTGTAACCGTGAGCAAGCTTTGAAACCTCCCTGAACCCCAGTTTCTCCAACTGAAATGGAGCTAAGAGACCTTACCAAAATCTCAGAGTTCTTATACCTGGCACATAATAAGCACTTAATAAAATGAGTAGCAGAGTAGAGTCACATCACTTAAGAGTTGACCTAGTCCAATGGCTTCTAAACCTGGATGCATATTGAGCCATCTGGCTCCAGGATCCCCCTCTGGGAGCATGATTCAGTGCATTGGGTTCCCAAGATCTTCTCCAGGGGATTCTGAGGCGCGGCCAGGTTTGGAAGCAATGGATATTGTGCCTCTCTTCATTTTATAGCAGAGGAAACTGAGGGCGGGTGGTGGGGGGAGCAACTTCCTATAACTCCTCCACTAGGAATGCGCATCAGGCAGACCCCTGACTCCTGCTACAGTGCTCTCTCCTTCCCAAGAGGACCCAGGATCTTGGCTCCATAGCTTCACAACCTCTGCAGCAAAGGAAGAATAGCTGGCTGCCCTGCCTCCTTCCGTGGCTCCCACCTAGCTGGCATTGCAGAGGCAGAGGGAGGGCCTCCAGCCATGTGTTCTCAGCCCCAAGTTTCTGCACAGGCCTGCGTGGAGTCCAAGAGAAGAGCAGCCCAGCAGCTGCAGGCCAATATGAGCAGCTTCTGGAATTCAGCATCCTTGTTCCCCAGCTCCCTCAATGTGTTCCTCTAAAGTGTGTAAAGGCAGAAGGGAGGGGGCCCATGTCCCCCAGCAGGAACTGTCAGCAGCTGAGTTGCTGGGGATTGAGGGGAGCTGGGCCCAGGAAGGCTTAGGGTAATTCCCTAACATTGTGCTCCTGTCTTGAGGGAAAGGCTCAGGCCTGATTCTCAAAGCAGCAACTCTGGGGCTGGAGCAGTGGCTCAGGTTACGGCACTTGCCTGGCATGTGCAAATATGTGCGTTCAAACCCCAGCACCACGTACACAACCAAGTGTCCAGGAACCAAGTGTCCCAGGAATGAAAGTCATGTGAAAAACTAAATAAAGATTGCATATCTCTCTCACTATCCCTTCTTTCTAAAAAAAAAAAAAAAAAAAAAAAAAAGCAACTCTCACTTCCCCTGATCATTCCAGGCCCTTGTCTATGGCTCTGTCCCCAGCAGGCTGCTCAGGGCTGCACCTCTCTAAGTGCCAGCAGGTAAGAGAAGGGCTGACACCTGTGCCCTGCCTGGGATGACTTACACCTTCCGGGGAACCTCAAACACCAACCATAGCAGACCAGACCCTGGCGGAGTACCTGACCGGGGCCTTTCAAACACCCTGCAATGTAGCAGATACTCTGATTTTACATATAGGCAGCTGAGGCTGGGAGAAGTGAAATGCTTGGCTCAGGTCCTGGGCTTTGCTGAAATGTCATCTCAGTCTCCAGACTCAGATCTAAGGAGCCACCCAGGCTGCTGCTTTCACTGATCCTCAGCACCTTCCATTCCTGCCCACCTGGAATGCTGAGCCCCCACCTGCTGGCAGCAGAGTGCCAGACAAGGAGCCAGCAGGCTGAGTTCTAGTTGGTCTCTACACTGTGACTTTGACCAAGGCTCTACAGGCGGGTCTTTGGCTCTGGGTGTCCTCATTGTATTCCCAGGGGATTGGTTTCCTCCAGCCACACAGAGCTTTTGACTTCCAGCACTCCAAACTGACCAGTGACACAAGCATATAAATATAGGTATCACAGCCCCTGCACTGCTCTGAATGAAGGATTTGCAAGATGAGAGCCAGGTGCTGGGTGCCAGTTCTTGTGCTACTGGATTGTAATTTAAGCTCCCTGTGCCTCAGTTTCCTTATCAGTAAAACAGGCTGGGAGTGTAGGGCAGTGGAAGAGTGCTTGCCTAGCTTGTGTGGCCCTGGGTTCCATCCCCAAAACCACACAAACAAAATAATAATTTAAAAAGAAGCTGAGATCAGAATAGGCTTCCCTTACTGACATATAATGTGCAAGAACAGCTCAGCCAGAGCCAGGAACAGGGAATAATAAGATCAGGCTGACTCTTCTCTCTGCAGGCTTACTCTCCCCTGCAATGTCCCTGAGCACAGATCCCACCAGCGACCCAAGATGGTGAGGCTGGCCCTTTCCCCAGTTAGTCCCCGAAGGTCAAGTGCCAGCCATGGCTGCTGGGTACTGGTGACATTCTGGCCCAGAGTGGAAAGGCCAGTGGATTTAATGTGGGGCAGCCCAGGGAGCCTCTGGACAGTCCTCATTCAGGCTTGCCCCTTGGCCCACCCTACCCTTTGATGTGCAAATGGTGGTGGAGAGTGAGTCTGGGAGCCTTCCTGGACCCAGCCACCTCCTCACACAAAGGAGGAGAGGATGGGAGGGCAGCTGGTGGGGCCCGCAGCCAGGAGACAGGGCTAAAGACCTGAAGACGGCAACACTCCCTTCTTACCTGTCAGGCCAAGTGCTCCAATCTCCCTAAATCCACAATAGAGACCTCATTGTGGAGGAGGAAACAGAGGCTCAGAGGTTTAGATCCCTTGCTCCAGAAAGGGAGGTCTCAGACCAGACCTCTAAGATTCCAGTGGGGGAGCTTGTGGGTGTCAGTGGAAGTGACCCCTGAGGACCCCTCCAGCTGTCTGTTACCTCCTCCTTTCCCTCCCACCATCCTCGGTGTTCACCAAGGCCTGGTGGAGCTGAGGCCAAGGTGAGCTCCTGACAACCTGGCTCCCTTTGCCAAGCAATGCCTCACAGGGCCAGTGTGTGTCATGGAGCCTCAGACCTTCTCAGCATGGACCACCAGCAGCCTGAGGTGATCTGGAGCTTACAGCCCCCACTCCAGATGAGGTACAGCCTCCCTTGGTGGCTTGCCTGCCTCTACTCCTTGGCCCAAAACTCTATACAAAACAACCTGTCTGGGGCTGGATGGGTGGTTCAGTGGTTATGGTGCTTGCCTGGCATGCATGAGGACGTGGATTCAAACCCCAGCACCATGTATGCAACGAAGTGTCGGGGCAATGAAAGCCACAGGAAAAATGAAATAAAATTGATTCTCTCTCAGTCTGTCCCTCTCCCTCTTAAAAAAATAAAAACAAAAGCCTGTTGACAAATTGATATCTTCCCCCATGGAGCCTGCAGAGGTGGTCATGCCCTTGGTCAGTGAGTGGTGGCTGCAGGCTTGGGACCCTGGCAGGCTCCTCTAGTGCAGGAAAAGGGGTGTAGCCAACTCCCTGCTCCCTTGGCTCATGTTAGGGTGGATGTTTCTAGAAAAGCACACCTTCCATTCTGCCAGGACCTGCTCTGTGCCTGCCACCCTGGTAGCGCCAGCTCACACTACCCCTGTGGGAGCTGCTGTGTCCAAAGTTGCCCACCCTCTGGGGCGTTCCCTAACACCCAGCACTTCAAACCTGCCAGCAGAGCTGGGAGGAAATGCACATGCAGGCAGCCACCGCGGCGCAGGTGGAGGGCTGGCAGGTTGGGCACTTCTCCCTCCACTGTCTAGGGTCCCAGCTCCACAGTGCGTCCCATGCACCCCAGCATCCTGCCTCCCCAGCTGTTGTGCAACCCACTCCCACTCCAGCTTAGTAATGTCTGGAAGCTCATCTAGAAATCCTTTATTTACATATTCTCTTAGAAAAAAATATACAGATCTGGTGCCTGTTGATTCCTCAGTTGGGGTTTTGTGGGGAAAGTGAGAGAATGTTCAGGGCGGCTCCCTCAAGGCCGTCCATTGTCCATCAAGGGCTTCTGTTCATCCGGCCCTAGAGCTGGGCTTCCCTGAGATCAGCCCCAGGGCCCTGGGCGACAGGCGCCATGCCAGGCCTGGGGCAAGATTGGCACAGGGGCAGGGGCTGGGAGGTGCTGGGACAGTCTGGCCATTAGAAACTAAACTGGCCCCACGGACCGGAGACTGTCCTTGAGGGTAGGACACGGGTGTCTCAGGCTCTGAGAAAGGAAGCCCTGCCACAGGCTGCTGGGGCCGACAGTCACAGGCATCTCACAGGGGTCAGGTGGCTTGAACCAGAGACATCACTGGCTGTTATCTGTGAACCACCTGAGCACTTCCTCCTTGTTCTCATTCACCCACTTGATATTGGCTTTCGTCTTCTCCAAGGCTTGCTCCAGAGCCCGGGTGCCTGAGCCGAATCCTGTCTCCAGGTTGTCCTGTTTGAACTGCTCCAGCTGCCAGAATAATAACGATTGTCAGTTCCAAGCTGGATCTTTTCTGGAGGGTGGGGGGAGTACTGGGGATTGACCCCGGAGTGCTCTACCGCTGAGTCATATCCCTACCTCTTTTCGCTTTTCATTTTTGGACAGGGTCTTGCTAAATTGCCAAGGCTATTCTCAACCTTGGAATCCTCCTGCCTCAGTCTCTGGAGACCCTGGGGTTACAGAGATGTGCCACTATGCCTGGCTCCAAGCTGGGCCTCTAACATCACCTTGAGGACAGGAGAGGGTCTCCCGGTCTTCTGGCCTCTCGCTCCCACTTGCAGGTAGCCAGGGACCGAGACTACACCTGTTCCCCAGATAGGGAGGGCCAGTCCTTCACCTCTCCTGGGGCAAAGTCCTTATCTACGCAGAGGTTGCGAAAAGACATCCTGACTCAGGAAGGAATCTGGCCTTCATTGAGCAATATTTCACTGAGTTAACTCTCAGTGTTTAATTGAAGTATAATTATTCAATCAAGAGGGGAGAAAGGGACAAATTAAAAACACCACATGGAAGCAACAGCCAATTCAAACATGTGGGAAATTCTAAACCACAAGTGCTCTAGTTGCTTCAATAAATATGTAGCTTTAAAAAAGGGTGGGGTGGGGGCTGGAGTGGTGGCTCAGCAGTCCTGGCGCTTGCCTGGCATGCACAAGGACGCGTGTTCCAACCCCAGCACCACGTGCCCAACAAAGTGCCACAGCAATAAAGTCCACATGAAAAGCTAAATAAAATTTGGTTCTGTCTTTCTCTCACTCACTATTCTTTCTTTTTAAAGAAAGCGAGACAGTGAGGGAGAGAGAGAAAAACAACTTTATTTAGTTTATCTGGCTTTTGCTGCTCCAACACTTAGTTGTGTACGTGGTGCTGGGGTTTGAACTCAGGTCCACGCACATGCCCGGCAAGCATCGCGACCCGCTGACCCACCGCTCCAACCCCTATCCCTCTCTCTTTAAAAAAAAAGGGGTGTGGGGTGTCACTCAGTGGTGGAACACATGCCTACCACACGTGAAGCCCTGGATTAAATCCCCAGCACCTTCCAAAAAAAAAAAAAAAAAGGAAAAAAGAAAATTACTGTTACAGATTAAAAGACATATCAGTACTGGAGATTCTGGTCAGGGCATTTAAGCAAGATAATGGAATAAAAGATATCTGAAAAGGAAGAAATAAAACTATTGTTGTTCACAGATAACATGCTGTGATTTGTATACATAGAATCTTAAGGAATGCATAAAAGAACTATTAGGGTAGGGGTAGAGTACTTGGCCTAGCATGCTTGAGGCCTAGGTTCAATCTCCAGCACCACAAAAAAAAAAAAAAAAAAAAAAAAAAAAAAAAAGAAAGAAAGAAAGTGAGCTATTAGAATGAATAGCAAGGTTCATGCATGTCTGTAAGCCCAGCAACTCAGGAGGCTGAGGCAGGAGGATCACAAGTTCAAGGCCAGCATCAACAACTTAGCGAAGCCCTAAGCAACTTAGCAAGACCCTGTCTCAAAATAAAAAATAAAATGGGCTAGGGATGTTGCTCAGTGGTTAAGCACACTGGGTTCAATCCCTAGTACACCAAAAAATATAAGAACAATGTATAAAAATCAATGGTACTCCCACATATTAGTGATGAAAAGCCTAAAAATGAATTTAAGAAAAAATTCCATTTACAATATCATCAAAAAGAATAAAATACTTGGGAATAAATTTGACAGAATATGCACAAGACTGGTGTGCTGAAAACTACAAAGCACTGTTGAAAGTAATTAAAGAACATCTAAATACAAGAAAAACAAAGACCAAAAAATAAAACTTGTGTTCATGGATTGGAAGATTTTTATTATTAAGATGTCAGTAAGGGACTGGGGATGTTGTTCAGTGGTAGAGAGCTTGCTTAGCATGTGCAAGGTAGTTGGTTCAACACTAAGTACCACAAAAAAATGAAATTTAAAAAGTCAAAAATTCCCAAATCGATAGAGATTCAATGCAATCCCAATAAAAATTCCAACTGCAATTCCAACTGCTTTCTTTCTTTCTTTCTTTTTTCCTTTCTTGGCAAAAATTGACAAGCCAATCTTAAAATTCAGAAGGTAATTCGAGGGTCTTGGAATAACCAAAACTATTTTTGAAAACAAAGTTGGAGAACTCACACCAATTTCACACTGACCTTCCATGATCAAGGCAGTATGGTGCTGGCATCAGGATAGAAATATTATAGCAGTGAAATGGAATAGATGCTCCAGCAGTAAACCCTGACATTACAGTCAGCCGATCTCATCAAGGAGCATTCAGTGGGGAGAGTCCTGCTAACAAGTGCCACTGGGACAAGTGGATAGCAACATGCAAAAGAATGAAGGTAGGCCCCTGCCTCTCACCATACACAAAAACTGATCAGCCGAGATGATTACATTTCCACATGTAAAAAAAACAGGTATAAAAGTTTGTGACCTTGGGTTAGGCAATGGTTTTTTAGATATAATACCTAAAGCCCAAACAATCAAAGAAGAATTAATTTAATTTCCTGAAAATTATAATTTTGTATATCAAGAAGATACTCTCAAGAGAGAGAAAAGACAATTCACAGAATGGGAGAAAATATCTGCAAATCATGTACCAGGTAAAAGAGTCTAATATTCAAAATACAAAAGAGTTCTTAGAACTCAACATATAAAGACAAAAAAAAACCCCAAATTTTATTTATTTTTGTGTGTGTGTGGTACTGAGAAATGAACCCAGGGGTTCTCTACCACTGAACTATACCCCCAATCCCTTTTTTAAATTCTGAGACAGATTCTTGCTAAGTTGCTAAGGCTAGCCTCGAACTTGCAATTCTCCTGCCTAAGTCTGCAGAGTCCCTGGGATTATAGGCCAGTGCTAAATCATCCAATTTTAAAATGGGCAAAGGATCTGAAAAGACATTGCTGCAAAGATACACAAAGGGTCAATAACTACACAAAAAGATGCTAGACATTGTATTGTCAGTCATTAGGGAAATGCAATTCAAATTCATAATGATACCAAGGACCAGGAGAAGTTGGAGCCCTCATGCATTGCTCATGGGAATGTTACAGTTGCTCTGGAAAACATTTTGGCAGTTTCTCAAAAAGTTAAGCGTAGAGTAATCACCTGACCTGGCAACCTGGCAATCCCGCTGCTAGATGTGTACCCAAGAGAAATGAAAACAACGTGTGTTTGCACAAAAATTTGCCCATGAATGTTCAAAGCAGCACTAATCATGACAGCCCCCAAAATGGAAACAATCCAATGTCCAAGTGACAGAAGTCAGATACAAAAGGTCATGTGTTAAACGATTCTATTTTATGAAATGTCCAGAAAAGATAAATCTATCATAGAGATAAAAAGTAGATTGGTGTGTACCAGGAGCGGGCAGGTGGGGTAGGCAGGGGGAAGCTATTGTTAATGAGCACAGGGTTTCTTTTTGGGACAATATAAAAATGTGCTGGAGTTAGTAGAGACGGCTACATAAATCTCGCAAATATACTAAAAAGTACTTAAAGTGATGAGTTTTATGGTGCATGAATTATATCTCAATTTAAAAAAAGAAGGAAGAAAAAAGGTAGCTGGGTACGTAGTCCTAGCTACTCTGGAGGCTGAGGCAGGAGTTTCAGGCCAGCCTGGGTCACACAGGGAGATTTCATCTCAACCGATCAGTCGATGAATGTATTTTTAAAATTCCAAGATGGAATTGCCAATGTTTACAAAGTCTGGCTACTCAGCCTGTGTTCCCTTGTGTCACTCAGTGAGGCTGAGTGGCAGCTGCCATCTTAGTTGGGAAGTGCCTAGACTGAGTCCAGGACTAGGGGATGACTTTTTTTTTTTTTTAAGAGAGAATCAATTTTATTTATTTTTTTAATCTGATTTTTGTTTTTCTGACACTTAGTTGTGTATGTAGCACTGGGGTTCAAACCTGGGTCCTCATGCATGCCATGCAAGTGCTCTGCTGCTGAGCTCCAGCCCCTGCTCCTTACCTGCTGCAGTTCGTACTCAGTGGAGAACCTCCGGGTCACTGCCTGGATGAGGTTGGAGAAGGAGAAGGAGCCACCGCCATAACTGCAGGATGGAGAGAAAGATGTGGTGAGGGGGACCAAGGACTAGGGTGTGCTGCCTGGCAGTTGACACTGAATCCTCATCACTGCTCTGGGAATCTCTTAAGAATGGATGAAATGAAATGACACGACCAAGGAGGTACCACCAGGACATGGGGCAGCCGGGACTTAAAAAAAGGTCTTCCTGCAGTGAGTGTCCTTGGCCCCCCTCTTTCTTGAGAATATTCCTGCCAGTCACATTTTCTTTCCAAGTGGGAAAATGGATAACCCATACCTCTTTGTATGTCTGGCTCCCTCCCCAGGTCCCAAGCTTGGTTCACGTTGGACCACCCCTGCACTGTACCCCCTCATCCTGTGCACACAGACCACCCCCAGGGCACCTCAGCCTTGGCCCTTGCTACCCTGACACCCTCTCCACAGACTCACTCCTCAAAGAGCTTCTTCCAGTTGCTCCGGACAAAGTCCCAGACCAGAGTTTGCCCGACAACATTGTTGGTGATGCTGACAATGGTGGAGACAGCATCCTGTCTCCGGATGTAGTCGGGGTTCAGGGTGTAGCTCAGGTACCTGGGAGGTCAGAAGACCAGGATAATGACCACTCCAAGGGCAGCAGTCAGATGACACAGAGAGAGCCCTGACTGCAGAGTACCCTGCTCTCACACACCCATCACCTCCCGAGCCCTCTCGACAGCCCCTTGTCATGCTGAGGGCTGAAGGATGCCTTGATCCTACCTCTCTCTGTGGATGGGAAACTGAGTCACGTAAGCAGGGTCAGAGTGTCATTTACTATGCCAATGGTATGCCTGATGTAATTGAACCCAGGGGCCCTTAACACTGAGCCACATTCCCAGCATTTTTTATTTTTTATTTTGAGACAGGGTCTCACTAAGTTACCCAGGTTGGTTTCAAACTTGGAATCCTCCTGCCTCAGCCTCCTGAGTCACTGGGATTGCAGGTGTGTGCCACTGTGCCAGCTTGGAAATATTTTTTGAGAATGAAGTAAGGTGCTTTAGAGTCCTGAGCCCTGGCACCAGGTAGGATGACTGTGCCTGTCTTTGACATTGAGGGTGGCTTTTCATTGAGGGAGTGAGGGACCCTCATTAAGGATGTCCAGGACTCCAAGCTATGCCAGAGCCCTTGCAGAGAGGGAGATGAGTGGTCAGGTGATTACTAAAAGCAGTTCAAAGCACAGGACTCAGGCCCAGACCAGGTTTGAATCTTGGCTCTATCACCCATTAAAGCTTTTGGTCTCTGAGCAAGTCACTTTGTACCTTTGAGTCTCAGTGTCCTCATTTGTAAAATGGGGGAAATACTGCATGGATTTGTGAGGCTGGTGTGAGGGCCACGTGAGGAGAAGGGAGACCTGGAAGGTTCTCCAGGTGGAGAGTAGCCCTGCCCTTCCCGGCTTACCTGTTCAGGATCCACACCTGGTTGCTACAGGCCAAGGCTGTTCGTAGTTTGTCAGCCTCGTTCACCAGAGTGGCATTTTGGAACTGCTTCCAGGCGAATTCCCACTCTTGCTCACCACCCTGGGAGATGGCATTGCAGTAGACGGTGGTCCGCAGGTTGGGGTGGATCCTGGTGTGGGGTTGGGGTGTGAGATGCAGAGCAGCAGGGAGGGTGGAATGAGGGGCAGCTGATAACTGTGCTGTGGGCTCCCTGATCCACTTGAGGGAGACAAAGGGTGGCAGAGGAGGCGCAGGGGAGACACTCACGGGTTAAAACTGGAGTTGTCCATCCACTGCCTGAAAAGGTCCACGACCATTGTCTCGCATTCCTGGATCCCATTGGAGCAGGCAGTGCTGATGGCATTAACCTCATTGTATCTGCCCGGGGGGAGACGTGTGGTTAGCACCCCTGGCCCAGACTCCAGCTGAGTTATCTCCTGACACACAACTCCCGGCACACACGATCTTCTGGGGCTCTCCCTATCTGCTTCTACCTAGGCCCTGAGCTTCCCTGGCCCCGAAAGCACCCTGGGCACCCAGAGGAGTAGGCACAGCCTCCAGTCCCAGTTTAAACTGGTGACTTCAAGTTGGTAGAGTGACCTCAGAGGATTTAGTTTGAGCCTTCGTGTAAAGAAGCCAGACGGGCCCACGGGCCACCAGGAGCCCTGCTCGTGGGTGGGTATCTCTCCCTGCCTGATGGCCTCGCTTGGCCAGGAGTAACTCTAGATTCCCCAGATCACCTCTGGGTTCCACACCCACGCTCACTGTTCTGTCAGGGTTGCTGGCCGCACGGTCCAGTTGCTGGTGATACTTCTGAAGTGTTCAAAGAGGGGTCTCACTTGCTTCTTCAGGTAGTTCTGAGAAAAAAAAAACAACACGTGAAGAACTTTGAAGACTGGCACTGACCTGTTACCCAAGAGCCTCAGTCGCGGTGGGCAGGCGCTGGCCCAGAGGCAGAGGGCAGGGTCTCGCCCACAGCTGGACAGCCCCAGGAGGCGGGCACCTGTCTGGGTTTCAGATGACTCAGCTGATGCTCTTTCTTCCCAAAGCCGCAGTCAGTGCTACCCTCTTTGTCTAATCAACACAGTTTCTTAAAATAAAGCACTGGGTTTCCCCCTCAGAGCCACACTTCTTGTGGGGAATTTAGAAAAGACAGAAAAGCATATGCAAAAAATAAAACACACCCAGGAACTGACCAAAACTAGGATTTCCAAATTGATGAGTTTATTCCTTCTTATGTGTACGCTTTTTTCCTTAGTGCACCGATCATTCAGCACACTACTCTTTTACCTAACCTTGTAATGTCAGCCCTGCACCATGTTATTAAAATCCTTTGCAGACTCTGGTCCAATGTGGCAGACTCACGTATGTGCCAAGCTGAACCCACACCAAAAGATAAAAAGGAATCAACCCCCAAGCAGAGAGGACAGAGGCAATGGCGGGTGGGACGTCAGCGAGGTTCAGGCAGCTGAGAAGCACAGAGGAGAAGTACCAGGCTTGAATTTGCAACTGAGTGGCTTCAGAAGGGGGACTTGCTATGATAAGGCTCAGAATTAAAGAGACCATTCTGCCAGGGGCTGGGGGAGGGGGACAGTGGTGCATGTTAGGGATGATTCAGGGGCTGCCAGGGAGATGGAAAAAAAGTCTGCAGAAGGAGTAATTCAATCTCAAGGCCCCACTTCCCTCCTCTCAGCAGGTGATGCCTCTCTCCTCCCCTCATGGGAGACACTGGGCCAGAGGAGCCCAGGATGTGGAGCCACCAAACACAGTGGGAGGGTTGAAAGAGGGTCAGAGGTGGAAGTTTTCATACTGAGCAGTAATGTCTGAGTTCCCTTCCACACTCTGGTCTCAGAGGGTGAGCACTGCTGTCCCCATTATATACGATAGAGGTTATTGTCTGCACAAACTGGCCTTGAAAGAGCACATCACGAAGACATTAATTATATATGTACATATATATATTTGGGAGGGGTGCTGGGGATTGAACCCAGGGTTTTGCAAACACTAAGCACATGTTCCACTACTAAGTTAAACTCCCAGGCTTTAATTTTTGAGGGTCCCCAATGCCACCAGGTCACCCTGCGATAAGAACCATCTCAGATGACAAACTCCACCTCCCATAAAGTTTCCAATCCCTTTTCAATTTTTAAAAACATGGAACAATTGCTGAGTGTGGTGGCACATGCCTGTAATCCCAGAGACTTGGTAGGCCAAGGCAGGAGGATTGCAAGTTTGAGGCCAGTCTTAGCAACTTAGCAAGACTCTCAGCAATTTAGACAGACTCCATCTCAAAATAAAAAAATAAAAAGGGCTAAGAAAGTCACTCAGCAGTATAGCACCCCTAGGTTTAATCGCTAGTACCAAAATAAAAAGAGGAACACTTAATGATTTTGTGTGTCATCCTTGTGCTGGGGCCCTAGGAGCCTTCTTTGTATTGTTCCAAAGCAAGCATGGCTTCCAATCAGTTTTTATTGTCTCACTCCAAAATCCAAAAGGAAGCTCAGCCTCCAAGTTGAAAGGAGACCAAAACAAACAGAAAACTCAGAGGAAGTAAGTCAAGGAAAGAAAAAGAAAACTTCAAACAGCCTACAATAAATATCCTTCAAGAATGAACTGCAAACGACACTGGAACCAGAAAGATCACTTAGAAATTTCTGAACACGAAAGAAGAAATGGAAACACTGTCTAGGTGGAGGGGGTGTGCAAGAGCTGAAGGAACCCTCCCAGAGGATTAAAGTCAACAAGCCGGGACTGAGTAAAGATGCAAGGAAGATTAAGTTGTATTCACAGGGGATTCAGAAAGAGAGCTGGACAACAAGGGAAGACAGTTCACAGCAGTGATGCAAGAACGTTATAACCCTGAAGGACTTGAAAGGCCACATTGAAAAGGTAGAAGAACCAGAAAAGGCCCAAACCCAGGAACGCCAGGACAGAGACTGGGGCCCGGAAGCTTTCAAAAGGATGGAAAACCCGCCACATGCCAAGAACCGGAAATGGGAAAGGCTCCAGGCTTTTTAGCAGCAATGCAAGGAACCTGATGTCCACAGGGCAAGACCTTAAAACGTTCTGAGGACTAAGTTCCAATCCAGATACTTCTAAACCCAGCTGAACTCTCAACTGGAATAAAGATGTTTCAGACAAACTACCTTTGAAAACCCACTCTCACAACCCTTTCTCAAAACCTCTGGAAAATGTACTTCTCTAGGAGAGGGAAAAACCGGGAAAGAATCCATAGGGTTCTGGAACAGAAGATGCAACACCAGAGAGGCAGGGGCCTGAGCAGGCCAGGAGAAAACCAGAACTGACAAATTATCCAAAACATCAGTGAAGGTATAGGAAATAAAAGGAGGAGAATGGGGAGGGGAGAGGGAGGAGAAGGAGAATGAGGAAGAGAGGGAGGAAGAGGAAGAAATATAAACACAATATTCTAGTGGTCAGCAGAGAATATTTAAATAATCTCAATAAAGCAAATGCAGAATATTGAGCTGACCAAGGATTGTGATGCGACCATGTTAGGAGACTGAGAGAATCCTACAGAAGTCAGATAAGAGTTAAAACTTCATTTATCAGGGCTGGAGAGGTGGCTCAGCAAACGTGAGAACGCGGGTTTGAACCCTAGTACCATGTACACAACGAAGTGTTGGAGCAAGGAAGGCCACATGAAAAACTAAAACGAAATTGATTCTCGCTCTCTCTCTTTAAGTAAAAAAAAAACTAGGATGTTAAGAGATCAATTTAAGGGTTGGAGTGGTGGCTCAGCGGTTACAGTGCTTGACTGGCAAACGCGAGTACGTGAGTTCAAACCCCAGCACCATGTACACAACAAAGTCTCGGAACAATGAAAGTCACATGAAAAACTAAATAAAAATTGTTTCTCTCTTTCTCTCCACTGTCCCTCTTTCTTTAAAAAAGAGAGAGAGAGAGAGAGAGAGAGAGAGATCATTTTAAGGGCTCAGCGGTTACAGAGCTTGCCTGGCATGCACAAGTACACGAGTTTGAACCCCAGCACCACCACGTACACAAATAAGTCTTGGAACAGCAAAAAACATATGAAAAACTAAATAAATTTCTCCCTCTCTCTCTATCTAAAAAAAAAAGAGAGATCACTTTAAAAGTGTCTAATAAAAAACCTCTTCAACAAGCATGATCTCACTGACTATGTAATATTCCAGCAAATGGATATTCTAGTGTAACTTCACCAATGCCCAACTAAGCCACATCCCCAGCCCTTTTTATTCTTTCTTTTGAGCCAGGATCTTGCTAAGTTGCTGTGGTTGGCCTTTAACTTGTGCTCCTCCTGCCTCAGCCTCCAGTGTCACTGGGATTCCAGATGTGAACCACTGTTTCGAACTGTTCATTTTTTAAAAATAAGCAACGCTGCAGTGACATCCTAGCAATGTTGCTTTATCCTGAACAAGCTCCAGTTTCTTTTTCATGTCCCAGGTGGGAGCTTTGACCTCCAAGTAGGCCCCTATGCCCAGAACTGAAATATATCAAGGCCCGAACCAGCGTACCCTTCGCAGTCCAGGAGGGGCGTCTGGGCAGGTAGGGGTTTGCTCACCTTACAGAGGGGTTCACGGGGCTGAGGAAAGCGCTGCCTAGGCCACACAGCTGATAAGACAGGTCTTCCGTACCCCAGTGGCTAACTCTGTGCCTTCCAAAAGCAGACTGCTGGAATACCATGTCCTTCCTGTGCCCTACCCACTCTCCTCACCTCCTTCTTGAATTGCCATGCGACACCGTACCTTCATGGGACCATAGATCTCAGAGCGGTCAAACATGAGCTTGAAGTAGTTCAGGCTGCTCAGCGCGGCCTCCCAGGGCATGTACTCTGTCTCTTGGGACAGGAAGAGAGTATTGTCCAGCGCCTGAGTGACAGAGATCCTTCCAGCACTGGGGACCAAGAGAAGGGCCCAAGTCAGCACCCCTACCCAGCCAGACACACCTTGGGAACCAAAGACCAAGCTTTCAAAGATTTACCTCAACCCTGATCCCCTGCCCCTTCCCTGGAGCCTGAGGTCCCAGGGCCCCAACTGAGCCAGCTAAAGCATTTGCTATGAGGGGAGGAGTGACATGGGTTCTGGGTGGTGGCGCAAACCAGGCCCGCTGTCTAACTCTGTGCCATTCACATTCCCTTGCTTGTTATCCCCATTTTATAGATGAAGATACTGAGGCTTGGAGAAGTATTTGACTTGCCTGCCCAAGGCCACACAGCTCATGAAAGACGGAGCTGAGATTCAGAAGGACAAAAAACACCAGGCGTGGTGATGCACACCTGTAATCCCAGCAACTTGGAAGGCTGAGGCAGAAGGATCAAAATTTCAAGGCCAGTCTCAGCAGTTTAGCAAGGTTCTAACGAGCTTAGCCAGAACCTATCTCAAAATTAAAAATAAAAAGGGCTAGGGATGTAGCTCAGCAGTAAAGCTCCCTTGGGTTTAATCCCTTCCTACCAAAAAAAAAAAAGCTAACAGCCAGTGCTTTTAGCACATTCTACTCATCTCTTCTGACTTGCTAGGCCCTCATCGGCGCACACTGGTCCATAAATGTCCACGACTATGGGCAGCTCATTTCGGGAGGGGGGAGTTTGGAGTGGTGGCTCAGCAGTTACAGCGCTTGCCTTGCATGCGCGAGTATGCGAGTTCAAACCCCAGCACCACGTACAGAATGAAGTGTTGGAGCAGCGAAAGTCCATGAAAAACTAAATAAAATTGATTCTGTTTTAAAAAAAAAAGGACCCCACGGCAAACAAGAGCATGTGTTCAACAAGCATTTGCTTTCTGGGCTATATCCCTCCTTTCCTGTGTATCCTAGGCATTTTTGTTAGGACCCAGCATAGTGGTCTGGCATACAATCAGCACTCAGAAAAAGCTGGGTGCTGTGCAGTAGGAGGTGGAAGTGAGTTGGAGAGGCCTGAGTATGGCCATCCGGGGCTACCATGTGACCTGGAGCCAAGTGGTTCGACTCTGAGTGTCAGATCCCCCATCTGTGAAACGGTCAATGGGGACTGAGGAACGGATGTGCAGGGAGCTCTGCACAGTGCCTGGCCTACAACCAGGGCAGCATACAGAGCAGGGGCTTCCATCCTGGAGTCAGTCACTGGGCTTCAGGAGGACACTCACCTGGCCAAGTTGAAGCCGTCGTGGATTACCTGTGCCCGATTGATGACAGGGATGACCTGGAGGGGGAAACAGTGTGCAATCTCAGGCTGCCAGCGGGGGACAGGCCTGGCTTCTAGGTCCACCCTCCGGCAGGGGGTGGCAGGCACCCACCGAGAGATCATTCTGCAGTTGACTCTGAATCTTCTTCCAGTTGTTGTCATCGTAGTTCACCAGGTAGTAGCCTGTCACGTTGAGGTTCAGCAGGACCCAGTCGCTGTTGCTTTCCATTTTGAACCGCTGATCCTGGGCTGCAGGGAAGGAGCAGTGTTGGGCAGGGTCTGCCCAGAAGGCCACAGGCTGACCCCCATGCCTGGCTAATCCTCTTCTTCCTCCACGACTCAGCTCACCTCTTGCAGGAAACCTTACCTAAATTCCCCATGAAATGGAACCTCCCTTCTCCCCTGCTCCCTGCCCCAGTGAGCCCGGCCAGACACTGCAAACCACTGAGCACAGTTCCAGAGTGGTTCTCACTGCATCCACTTTCCCTTTACTTACAGTGGGCTAACGCTGAGAATGACAGGCCTTGGCCCTCGCTTCCTCAGTGCCCGTCCAACTAGGGCTGCTCATGGCATTGCCAGGTGTTTTTTGTTTTAGGCATTTTATGTAAATTTCTTATTTTTTCTTTTTTTCTTGCCGTACTGGACAAAATCCTCTATTGCTGTGCTACATTTCCAGCCCAGATTCTCTTTTACACTTTATACAACCTAATGGAATAGGTACTGTTCTTAGCTCCACTTTACAGACAAGGAAATGAAGGCCAGTGAAGGATGGTAACTTGCCCAAGGTCACACAGCTGGGCCGCAGCTATCAGAACCAAAGAAGTCATCTCCACTTGTCAAATGAAATAATGAAGGAAACCACTACAGCCACACTACAACCCCTGGGACCTGAGCCAGGCGCTAGGAGTATGGGGAGGGGCTGCTCCCACCGGGCAGGGCCTGATTACCTTTGTTGACACCCTCTAGCCAGTAGTCCTCCTGCTCTATGCCATTTTTAATAGAGGAGATGGGCACAATCCACAGGTAGCTACAACAAGAGAATCAGAGGCAGGGGGTGAGGGGCAGCAGCTCTCGGCCCCTGCTGGCAAAGAATAGCCCTGCTCAGGCTTCCAGAGTCTGCCCAACTGTGGCACTGAGTGTTTTCATGCTCCTGTCCCTGGAGAGAGAGCTTGTCTACAACCACCAGGGCTAGCAGCACAGTAGACCAGACCCTACTATGGTCAGGAGACCCCATAGTAACCTCCCTCTACTCTCCCACCTCACTCCTCACTGGGCCCTTGGGGGTCAGGTGCTCACTTGAACTCTGAGGGGCGGGTGACATTGGACTCGGGGTCAAGGAGGAAGTGCTCCTGGGAGATTTCTCCTGTGCTGGTATCCACAGTGATAACTGGAAAGCCCATCTGCAGGATCCAGCGGTCCATGATGAATCTCACATTGAAAGGGAGATTGATTTCTGCCTGACTGTCCAAGGCCTGTGGGCAGAGGGTGAGAGTGTGGTCATTGGTGGACTGCTATCCTCCAGTCCCCACCCAGCCCTGAAGGTTCTAGCCTCCACCCCATGGTGCCACCCGTGTGGGAGGCAGGAGCTAGAGTCCCCATGCATTGCTGCCTCTCCACAGCTGCCCAGTGCTGGGGAGGCATGTGTGTGTCAGGAAAGGGTGCCCAGGATGCCCATGGTTTCTTCTGAACAACACAGAGAGGCTAAGAGGAAGAGGAGACAGAGGCAAAGGAAAACCAGCATCCAGGTGTCCAGGCATTGCTTTTGCAGTCACAAGAAGACATAATGTCTGTTGATAATCGAAAGCACCTAAGAGCAGGGCAGAAAAGTTTACCAGAAAGAGGAAAGTCAAGAGAGGAGAAGAGTGCCCAAACCCTGCAGAAAGGGGTCCCAGGGAGAAAAAGAACCAGAGGGAGGGAGCCAGGGGACTGGACGGGGTTGGGCATGGAGATGCACTTCGGAGGAGAGAAAGGAGGGGAAGCTGGGGCAGGGTAAGGAAGGCATGTGGAGGTGGAGGGAGGACCCCACAACTAACAGCGACACCCTCTTGTCAATAGAGTCTGGGGACGAGGAAGGTAGACCAGGCTGGGATCAATTTCTGTTAAGTCAGACTTGCCAGGAGGGAGCCACGCTGTGACTCTGCGACAGGACTCTGGGTCTCCCCAGACCATGGGGACTGAAGGACAGCAGCAGCAATGAGAGGAGCAGCTGGACAGGAAAGCTGGGGGCTGGGGTTCTGGAGGGGATGTCAGTGTGGGGAGAGACCATGTCCTGGGATTGAGGAGGCTGGTGATGAGCAAAGGTTGCAGAGAAGGGGTCGGGGGACAGTGGCAAGGGAGAGAAAATGATGGGATAATGGAGCAGGTGGACTACAGCACCAGGAGGGGCAGGACAGAAAGCAGTGGCCTGCGGGGAGGCAAGAGCGGGTGGTGGTCAGCATCTGACCCATAGACAGGGGCTGCTCATGTCTGGAATGCAAGGTGGAGTAGTAATGCACGGTCAGAGTTCAAGCTGAAGGTGCTGGTGTGTGAACGATGTCCCCAGGAGGGGCTGGCAGGGGCACAGGGCAGCCAGGAGTGCTGAGTTGGTTGAATGTCTGACTCCAAAGTTCCAGGGGGAGGGTTCAGACTTGGGAACTCAGAGGGCCCAGTCTTCACTGGGATGGAGGCGCTCAATAGTTCCCAGCCTGGAGTTCCCTAGCTAGAGCCTGAAGCAGGCTGTGGGACAGGGTATTGACCAGTGATGACACGGATCTCCTCCAAGAAGCCATCAATCTGCCCATCTCACAGATGAGCAGCTGAGGCTTCCAGTGACCTGCTTGGGCTGAAGCAGGGGAGCTGGGCACATTCTCTCACACATGCGCTGTCCCCAGGGACATGGACATGTGAGGACCCCAAAAGAAAGGTTTTGGGTGCTGGCAGTTACCCACCTCCTGTAGGTGCTGCCACAGGTCCAGGTAGACAGTGTTGTTGTACGCAAAGTGATGGAGGTAGGACTGTGGAGACAGGAGGCCTGAGCTGGTGTCCCCAGGCTCCACCTCTGTGGTAGGCTGGGGTACCAGGGCAAGGGGCAGGGGCTGATGGAAACCCACCCCCAGGGCTGGCCAAGGGCTGCTGTACTCACTGCCAGGCCCTTCTTAAACAGATTCTCCGTCATGAAGTTGGAGAGCATCCTGAGGACCGAGGCACCCTGGGGTAAGGATGATAAGGGCAATCAGAAAGCTGTCGGCTACCAGGACCCTGCACCCCCAGGATGTGGAACAGGTGACCCAAACCCCAGGAGTGGTGAGGCCCCATCCAGGGTGAATCCCTATCTCCCTCCCCATGCCCCATCACTGTCTCAGGACTCCGAGGGAGGCTGAGGCCCCACCTTGCTGTAGGAGATGGCATCAAACAGTTCGCTGATCTGGGATGATGTAAGGATCTCCTCGGCAGGGGTGGACAGCGGGTGTGACGAGGCCAGTGCATCCACAGCCATTACATGGTGCACCTCATTCAGCACTATGAGGTCTTTCTGCAAATGGCCAAGGGCCATCAGGAGACTGGCCTGGGAGGGGGTGACCCAGGCATTCCTCCACCTGCCCCCCAGACCCCAGAGCAACTGGCTCACCAGATTCCAGGTGGGCTCCGCATAGTCAGCACCCAGGTATTCCACGTAGGAGGCAAAGCCCTCATTCAACCACAGGTCATTCCACCAGTCCACAGTCACCAGGTTCCCAAACCACTGAGGGGAGCAAAGGGGGTTAATTTGCAAGTTGCTGGCCTTGCGGTTACTAACAGTACTTTACCAAGAACCAGCCAGCTGCCAGGAACAGGCCGGGCACTCTTCTGACATCATGGTGAGCCCTCCTTGCTACCATGCCAAGTGACACCCTCCTCCCCTCTCAGGGCAGCCAGAACTGTGTCATCAGCTCCCAGAGCCCCCTGATTCCTTTTCTGTCCTCCCTGTGCTGGGGCTACCTGGTGTGCCAGCTCGTGAGCAATCACAGAGACCACCCGCTCCTTGTTGCTGCTGGAGGAGGACACACTGTCAAACAGCAAGGAGTTCTCCCGGTAGGTCACCAGCCCCCAGTTCTCCATGGCCCCGGCATTGAAGTCAGGCAGGCCGATCTGGTCTGCAGAGGAGAAACCGTTGGTGAGATGGCCTCTGGGTGTGGAGCTGCACCCACTGCCTCCTGCCTCAAGGCCCCTGACTTACCAGATTTTTCAAGTGGATAGGGTGTGTCATAATGCCTGGTAAAGAAGCTTAGGATGGGGCCTGTCACATTCAGGGCATAATCAGCATGGCCTTCATCAATGGCACTGGGTCGAGCCCAGATCCGGATCTGTAGAGTGGGAGGGTGGGAGGGGATGAGGCTAGGGGCTCTTTTGGATCTTGGCCAGGGGAATGAGTTCCAGGGCCCAGTGGGCTGAGTGGGTGGGGGTGGGGGGTCCCCTGAGGCCAAGCCTACATCAAACTGAGAGACCTGGTCAGCAGAGGGACAACTGGGGAGGGGGCACTCTGAGGGGCTCTGTGTCCCAGGGAGGAGCCTTTGGGGGATAATGGCAGCCACAGCTGTCATCTGTCTGGCACCTTGGGTCAGGAACTTCATTTCTTAAAGAGGAACCATTGTTCCCATTTTTCAGATGCAGAGACCTAAGTTCAAAGAGCTTAAGACACTTGCCTGGGGTCATTCAGACCTGGGACCCAAACAGTGGCCTAATAGTTCAGAAGCTGGCAGAGGGATAGGGTATAAGAGTACACCTCCAGCCAGGGCCAGAGTGGTCCTAGAATACATGGGCACAGCTTCATACCAAGATATCATCAGGGGACCGTGATTCCACACTCTTGAACTCGCTGATGATGTAGGCCAACAGGTATGTGGACATCCTGGGTGTGGTGTGGAACTCGGTGACATTCCACTCAGGGTCGTTCTCCAATGCGATGGATTCTGTGCGTGGGTCATATGAGTTTGTGAGGATGCACCCTCTGCCCCGCACCCCAGCCCCAGAGTGCCTCTCTTAGGACAAATCTGCTCACCTTTGGGAAGCATGTTAGACAGGGCCACAAAGTTCTTGGGGTGGACAAGTGTGATGCTAAACGTGGCCTTCATGGCTGGTTCATCAAAGCATGGGAAGGATTTCCGGGCATCTGCTGCCTGCATCTGTGTCGTGGCCACCACTCTGCCCAAACCAGGGTGTTAGAGACTGTGCTGGGGGCAGTATTGGGGCTTTTAGGGTGCTCCTAAAAGGAGCACACCAAGGAAGGGGCGCATGGAGGCTGTTCCAGCCTAGCTCCTGGACTGTGCCCTCCCCCAGGTGCCCGGGGTCCCTGGCAGGTCGGCTGACTGAGACATTAGGGTTCCTGGACTCAGTCTGAGTCCCAGCAGGTCCCATCCCTATATTAGCTGGGAGACTGCAAGCAAGTTTCTCTCCTCTAACCTTTAATTTTCCTTTCTGTACAGGGACCCGGCTGTCCCTTATCCCTGGCTCCTTGAAGTGGGGTAGGCAAGCCCTCCCTGTCTGTCACTTGGTAGCTACTCCACACACTGGAGACGAATGATGGGCCAGCCCAGGGCTCCAGAAGGTTCAAAGACCTTGAACACAAACCTTTTGGTGGACCCCAGGATCTAGCTCTGCCTCGGCATCTAGGTCCTGCCCACAGCAGGCAGCCCCAGCCCAGGGAACTTACTTTTTGACGCCATCATCCACGTATTCACTGCGATAGAAGCCCGCCAGGTCATCAGCCAGCTCCCCCCGAAACTCAGAGTCCATCTCGTACTGTTTGCCCTCCTGCAGGTAGCCCTTGAGGTGTACCACCAGGTACTCAGTGCGCTCCACCAGCTCAGTCCTGTCAATCTCAGGGGGCTGCGAGCCATCCACACCCCGCAGTTCCACCAAGTGCCCCTGCTTCAAGGTGTAGTTGAGCTTTTTGCTGTGGATAATGATGACGTTGGTGGCTTGCTGGCAGGTGAAGCGGACGGTGCTGGTGCCCTCGAAGATGTATAAGCCCTCACTATTGGGGGTTAAGTAGGGCCTCAGTTTTACCTTGTAGGAGTCAGGGATCAGAGTCTTGGGCAGGCGGTACTGGTTCCAAGGTTTGCTTTCATCCACAGTGGTGGCCTCGACCGAGGAGGACAAGGTGGGGGTGGTGAGCGTGGGGGCCTCGTTGGAGCTCTCAGCATTCTTGTTCTTCTCCTGTGCGTACACCACAGACAGCGCAATGATGGTACACAGAGCCGCCACGCCCAGAAGTATGCCCAGGATGCCTAGAGACTTGGAGATGTAGAAGCCCTTGGCCATGGTGAGGGTGGGGAAGGTGCTCAGGGCGGCTCAGGCCGGGCAGAGAATGAAGCAGCCTTAGGCCAGATTTATATCCTGGAGAAGGAGGAGTCCCACAGCTGTTGGACTGGGCAAAAATTAACCAAGGCTCAGACAGGCGAAGGTCACTGGCTTGGGTACGGGCACACTCTGCCCAGGGCTCCAGAGAGGAGATCCAGGAACAGTGTGCGGAGCTCAGCTCAGGGGTGCCTGTTGGGAGCAAAGTGTCTAGTTACAGGCTGCAGGCAGCTGAGAGTCAGGCTGGAGGTCTGAAGGGCAGGCAGTAGGCTGTGAGCCCAGCAGGAAGAGGAATGGCCAGGTGGCATTGATGTGCCTGTGAACAAAGACGGTGGGCACAGCAGCAGGAAGACTGAAGTTAGAGACAGGGAAGAACTTCCCGGGAGGAAGAGGAGGGACATGCACAGAGAAGAGAGGAGGAGATCCCCAGCTCCCCATCAAAATCACCCTTTAGGTTTGATCCCTGGAAAGATGCCCGGGGCTCCTCAGCCATAAGGTCCCAGCCTCTCTTGCATTCTTCCAGAGCAGGGAGTTCTTCCAAATTCCCCTCCCTCTTCTTTCCTGCCAAAAACTTTTCCCTCAGTTAGCTCCCTGAATCAAGTTGGAGACTGAAGTTCTCGCCAGCTGTGATCTTGAGCAGGTAAGCACCTTTCTGAACTGCTTCCTTCATAAATAACAGTATTGGGACTGGAGCAGCGGTTGGCGTGCTTGCTTGGCATGTGCAAGGACCCGGGTTCAAACCCCCAGCACCACATACCCAACTAATTGTCAGGGAAACAAAGGCCAGATGGAAAAATAAAATTGATTCCCTCTCTCTCTCAAATAAATAATCTCTACCTCTCAGGTCTGTTCAACAGATTTAAGGGAAAAACATTAAACACCATAGCAGAACCTAGAATCACCCCAAGCTCAGCCCAAGCTCAGCAATGCCTCTTTTTCTATCTTTGGTGAAAATGAGGACCTTACTTATACTCAATAAAATATGCTCATACAGGAAAATAATGTTCACTTATCACCCTTCCTGTCCACCGGCCTAGTCTCTCCACACAGCCTGACCCTCACCCCCACATCCAATGCACCATCTCACCACATCCTTTATATGGACCCTGCTCCACCCTCATGGATTCCCTATATCCTACAGGGCCCTTCAAACCTGTTCACCACACACCCTGGACCATTTTCTGCCATTGTTTAAAGCCTTCCTTTTGGGCTGGAGCGGTGTCTCAGTGGTTACAGTGCTTGGCTGGCATGTGCAAGTCCACGGGTTCAAACCCCAGCACTACAGACACAATGAAGTGTGGGAGCAATGAAGGCCTCATGAAAAGCTAAATAAAATTGATTCTCACTTTCTCTTTCTCACTGTCCCTCTCTCTTAAAAAAATAAAAAAATAAAGCCTTCTTCTGTTCTGTAGAACCCAGATCCCACCTTCCCAAGGAACCCTCAAGTTCAGAAGCAGTTAGCCTGCCCACTTCCCAGCCCCATTCCAACCTCTCTCCCCTCTAACAGCCACTCTGGCCTTCATGCAGCCCCTCCACCACAGGGCCTTTGCACATTCTGCTGTCTGTATTGAATTTTCTTCCCTCTTGCCCTAAGTATCCCTGTTCATCCTTCCAGGCTTCCTCAGAGAAGCCATGCAACCTCCCCGACCAGGCCAATTATATTAGTTCCATTCCACCATAAACTCTTCTTCAAAGCCCTAAAACTCAGCACCTGTTTCCACTTAATCTGTGTGAAGATGACTTGAGTCATGGACTATAGGGCCCGTAGTCTCAGTGCTGTTACTGCTCCCAACACTTGGCGTGGTACCTAGCACTCGGTAGGTGCTCAGTATACATTTGTTGAGAGTATGCACATGTGGACAAATGGGTGCATGGATGAGGGAATGAATGTGGGGATGAGTGAGGGAAGAAGGGAGTGAATGATGGGGTGGATATGGACGAAAGGGTGAATGGATGACTTGATCCAGGGAAATTCCTTACTCAAGTCTTTGTAGCCTCCATCTCATCCCTGTCCCTGTCCCATACATGCTCCAGGAGACCTGTCCACCTTCTCTGAGCCATCCTCCAGCCACAAGCATCCCAGGGCTCACATGTTTGACTGCTCCTGAGGTCTCATTCATCTCCCATCTCTGCCATGCCCGCATGAAGTCTTGTTAAATAAACATATGCACTAATTGATTGTATAGATTAACTCATTCAAAGTGTGGAGCGAATAGTGAATGACTGCCACTCTCAGCTGGCTATGGAGGCCAGGGTCTGAGTGCAGTCTTTAGGGGGAATCCTGAGGGTCCACCTTTCAGATGACCCTCCTCTGAGCCTTTGGCATTTCCCCCCATCCCTGCTAAAGACCAGTCCCTGGAGCCTTGGTGTGGTACTAAAGTGAGCTTCCCACTACAGTGACCAGCAGCCACTCCATGAAGGCTAGGCTGATGGCCAAGGGGCACGAATGGGAAGCCAAGCACCTGGGGTAGGGCTCCAGGGTGGGCAAAGTGACAGAGGGCGTAGTGGCAACCAAGGGTGACTCGGTATGTGCTTCCAGTCTCCCTCCATCAGGGTACAGTTTGCCCAGGGGAGGCCATCTTTATAGTCCTCTCAAGCTGGCACCTGAGGGTCCACACATCCGCCCTGTACCTCACCTCACCATGTCCCTGACTGGGCCTGCAGCCCCCTCCCACCTCTGCAGTAGAAAGACCCACAAGTCCATTCCGCCTAATCCCTTCTCCAAACAAAGAAAGAGGCCCTGCCTGACCCACTGTGGTCTCTTCCTGTTTGCTTTGGACACAGACCACGGGCCCAGCTGGCTGCAATCTTCTCCCTTTTAGAAAGGGCCTCTGGTCTTCCAATTTGGTGCAGCGGGCAGCCCTGAGCTGGCCCCCTCATGAGAGGTCCCTGCTCTGGGCACCATGCCAGCCCAGGCTAGCAGGCAGTGAAGGTCATGCTCTAAGGCCTTAACTTCAGGAATACTAATAGGAGCCCCTTCCTCCAGCCCCCTACCTGGGCCCAGGCCTGGCCACCTCCACATCCCCATCAGGCAGTGGTGGCCCTATCTTTCTCTCTCACCCAACCCTGCCAGCACACTCAGTAGAGAGACTGAATGAATGACTCGATCCAGGGCAAATTTCTTAATGAATTCCTGCTATTGTAGGGCTGACTCTCCCACTCAAACTGGGTCCCAAGTTCCTCACTGCCTTCGAAATGAAACCTCACTCTGGCTTGGGCCCCATGACCTTCTGTGATCTTGACCCTCCAGTCTCTCTTTTCCATTTCCTACTGTGGCTCCAGCTGCCAGCATTTCCCCAAATCCTCTGATTTGTTTTATTTATTTTTTTAATACCTCTGTGCCTTTGTTCTTCCTGCTTCTTCTGCCAGGAATGCCTTTCCTTTTCTTCCTGTCAAACTCCTACTCATCCTTCAAACCCCAGCTCAAATGTCACTATCTCGTCGTGCATAGCAGGTCCTCTCCCATCTGTACTGCCCTAGTCTCCAGTTCACATCTCTAACACAGCACTTACAGAAAGGCCACTGTGTGTTTAAAAGATGCAAGCACCATGAGGGAAGGTCTCTGGCTTTGCACCACCTCTATGACCAGCACAAGGCATTTAGCCCAGCTAAATGAATGACCACACCCACAATACTTGCCATGGCCTACAGTGATCCATGGCCCAATGATTCTCTGGACTCATCTCGAGCCCTCTTCCCCATCACCCTCAGTGCTCCACCCCACTGGCCTATTTTGGTTCCTCAAGTCCACCATGTTCTTCCCATCTTCAAACAACGTACACACAAGCTGGGGCCCCCACGGCCTGGAAAGCTGCCAGTCTTTCCCTCATCTATTGCCCACATGTCCTGGAGTCTCGCTTCAGTGGTGCTGCCTAAGACAACTCTCCCAGTGTCCCCATGGGGGTAGCAACACGTGTGTCCAAGCCTCTACTCGGGCATAGCACCTAGCAACAGCAGATGAGCTTGTAGAACGGATGCATCAATGTGAAAATAAGAGACAGCAGCTAAAGGTGGAACTCAGTGGAACTCAGACCCCCACGCTTCCTCTATCCTCCATACTCCTCCCGAACTCCTAGACTGTGCATCAGAAACACTTGTTGCCATCTTCCTGCATGTTATTACTTAATATTTTTCTTTAAATGAACTCACTTTTTTAAAACTTAGCTTCCTTCTGAGCATCAATGACAATGAAATCATGGTTAGATGTGTTAAATTATGTTTTTATCTGATGACTATTGGCTTAAAAAACTGTTCATCTCAGTTGGGCATAGTGGCACACACCTAATAATCCCACTGAATCAGGAGGCTGAAGCAAGAGGATCAAAAATTCCAAGGCCAACCTGGACAATTTAGCAAGACCTTTACTCACGATAAAAACTTTTAAAAAGGGCTGGGAGTGTTGCTCAGTGGTAGATGATCCCTGTGTGAAATTCCCAGTACTGCAAACCAACAACAAAACAAAACAAAAAATCCCTTTTTATCTAAAGTTATCTTGTATAGCTACACCCACTTGGGAACCATCCTGTATGATTTTGGGGTGCTATCACCTGAGGCCTGCCTTTGACATGGGATCTTTCCGCAGATTAGCAAAATGCACACCTTCCTTTCAAAACCAGGCATCTCTTGCAACTGTGGAAGCTGAGAGCCCAGTCCTTCTCAACCAAGGCAGCCTCTACAGGCTTAGATCTCTGCCTCGCTGATGTTTGAGACCAGAAAACAAATATTCTTCTAAACTAAAAAGACAAATAAAACACAATCAAAACAATTGTGCTACAGAATATGTAGGCATGGCCACATGTATAGAAGAGGACACCTGAAAGGGAGAAGGCTGCTTTGTCTCAGATGTAGGGGTAAATGTGCTTTCCATTCAAACACAAAGACCCAGGAACCTGGGAAGTGGAGGACCAGTAGTCAGGAAAGCCACTCCATGATCCAGGCTACATCCCAAACCACTAGCTCCTTGGGTGAGTGCCTGCCCACTCAGTGTCTCCACCTGTGAAATGTGGGGCTGGGCAGGCCAGGAGTTAGGGCACAACCCAAAGTCCCAAAGCAGCAGTAAGTGGGACTGGGCCTCAACATAGGGCTCACTTTGACCATGGCCTTCTCTCACCCTTCTCCATCCTCTACCACAGCTGCATTGGGCTGGGCCTGGGCCAGACCCCAGGGTGCTTCCTCTGGGAACCCTGGCCCTTGTCCATCCTGTGAGAATTGCAATAGGCGCCATGGAGCCTCTCCAGCCCAATGCAGGGCACTAGGGAGGAGGGAACAGAGAGATCCTTGTGGGCTGGGGGGAGTACAGGAGCCATGGAATGGCCACGGTGGGCAGCTGATCCTTCCTGCCAACCTCCAACAGAGCAAGGGCATCTACTATGTACTCTACTGAGATAATCATTCCTTTTTGCAAATGAGGAAATGGAGGCACAGAGAGGTTAAGTGACTTGCTTAAGGCCACATAGCTAGTTAGTAGCAGGTTCTATAAACTGTTACACATGTCTCTTAAAAGTGTTCTCCTAGGCAGCCTCTGCATTTTCTACAGAGGCAAGAGAAAGTTAAACTGGCAGAAGAGTTAAAGAACTTAATAGAAGACATGTATTCTATTAGTCAGGCAAAAACCAAGAGTAGGGCATAGTTCTGGGAAGTGAAACTTCTCCTCAGCAAGGGATTGCTGGGGGCTGCTACCACACACAGGTTTGTGGAGGATGCTGGTCCTGCTTCCACAGCTATTGCTGGGGCCACTGTAAGGCCTCTGGCGACAGGACAGGCACACAGGACTGGGCCCAAGCTGGAGTTAAATAGCTGCTGGCCAGTGTGGATGAGGGTACTAGGGGCTTCAGTGTGAGTAGGTAGCCATACATGCTGGGGGACTTGGCTTAAATGCTGTAGGGATGATAAGGAACTGGCCCCACCCCCAGAAGGCTCTAAGGAACTAGCAGGGCAGGGGACTGGGCTGCCTCCAAGTTTCCTCATCAGGAAATGGGAACAGCAGCTATCTGGGTAGCTTTGTTGCACTGGACAACAAGTCTAGGTCTAGCCTCAGATTCCAAGGCTCTACAGGGTGAGAAGCTGAGGACTGGGCCTGGGTCTAGGATTCCTGCCCACTGGGAGGGAGAGGAAAGTCCGCTCTCTCTTCTCTTCCCCAGCTCCTCTCACGCTAGGTAATGGGGCAGGGCCAGTCTTCCTGTAGAATGGTGGTCCATCCTCACCTCCTCCTGAATACCCCCACCCAACATATCTTCAAAACATTGCCCTCTTCAAAACGTGGCCTGAGGGATCACCTGTTCAAGCCTACCCTTACATAGAGGAATCAACTGAGGCCCAGGAAGTTCAGGGGCACTTTTATGCCACCATCAGACCTGAGGTATGAGTGTTAGCCACAGAGTACCCAACTTCATGGCTCAGAGTACACAACCTCAGCCACAGAATACCCAACCTTGTGTACTAAGGAATTGGGGGCAGGGGATTCAAGCACAGCTGGGGACTTTGGAGGGACCTGGTTAGTACCTCATTAACCCTGTTTGGGGGCCTCTCCCTAGAACAAGCACAGTTTTCAATGAGAACCTTCACCTGTGTCAGCTGCTCCCTAGGGAGGGAGCTTGATAGGGCACCCAAATCCCTAATGCCTAGTTGTGCATCCACAAACCCTGTCTCTCTACCAGGTTGTGATCAGAGCAGGGGACATCAGGTTGTAAAATGGGTGTTTAAAATTGAGCAGCCTGGCTGGTGGCACATGCCTGTAACCCAGCAGCTTGGGAGACTGAGGCAGGAGGATTGTAAATTCAAAACCAGCCTCAAGAATTTAGCAGAGCCCTAAGCAATTTAGCAAGACCCTGTCTCAAAATAAAAATACAAAGAGGTGGGGATGTGGTTCAGCCGGTTCCCTGGATTCAATCCCTGATACCAAAACAAAAACCAAACAAGAAACAAACAAACAAAAAAACACGAGTTTCTGTAATCCCAGCAGCTAGGGGTCACAGGTTTGAAGCCCACCTTAGCAAGTTAGCAAGGCTCTAAGCAATTTAGAGCCTTTGAAACCCTGTCTCAAACTAAAAAATAAAAAGGACTGAGGCTGTGACTCAGTGATTAAGCGCCCCTGAGTTCAATCCCTGGTACAAGAACTGAGTTCCTTTCCTCTTGGTTGGGACGGTTGGGATAGAGAGCTTTCCACAGAGGAAGCCAAAGCAAGGCCAAGGACTGCCCCGCAGCCCAACCCGGGAGCCCCCGCCCCCGCCCCCGCTGGGGGCCTTGGGGAGACCCCAAGCGCAGGGTTTCCTTTCGCCTCTGGCTCCGCCCACCCACTGCGAGCGGGACCTCCCAGCTGCCGCCTCGCTGGCCACCGGCGCGCACCTTGCTCCCCACCGTGCACTGCCCGCTCTCCATTGGTTCCCACCCAGAGATTCTGGCAGTCTCCCCACCCTGGGGACCCTCCTGGGGAGGCCCTCTGAGCCGCTGAGAGCCCGCTGGGGGACCCACTTGGCCACGAAATCTCGATGGGAACTTGGCCAAAAGAATCCTTGGCGCTCCCTGGCCCTCAGTTTACCCATCTGAGAAGGGGGTCGTCCGCAGCAGCTGTCCGGCTCGCTCCCTCCGGCTCCCGCCCACCAACGGCCCGCAGCTCCCGGCCCCGCGGCCCTCTCCCACCGCGCCCCACTTGCCTGGGGCCGTCGCGCGCCCGACTCGCGGATCCGAGCCTCCTCCCAGGCACGGAGGCGGCCCGACGCCCGGCTGCTCTGTCACTGCCTGGCCAGGACAGGACTCCTCCTTTCCTGTGCTTTTAAAGGGAAGTAACCTGACCCGACCACTACTCCTCCGGCGCGAACCCCTAGCGGGCCTCCCGCCCACCCGCGGCTCCGCCCGGACTCCTCCCAGGCCCCCGGGCTGAAGGCCGGGACGCCACCGCTCCGACCGTCGAGCAGGGCCTGGGACTGCTGCAGGGCTTCTGACCCTTCTGACCCGGACCCCAGCCTCCACAGGCCCAGGCCCCGGCCTCTCCACATCTGGACCGCATCTGCCTCTGGGGGAGGGGCACAGAGTCCCTCTCCTCCGGAAACGAGCGAGCGCATCTTCTGGAGACGGCACTCCAGATAACTGAGGCTCGCAAGTACATCCTTTAACTTTCTTGTTACCTGGGGCCGTCCTTAAGAAGTCAGGGTAGGTCCGATCTAGCAAAAAAAAAAAAGACCGCAGTCCCAGGTATGCGCTTCTCTTCCTGTTTCTGCTACCGGGCAGAGTGGGACAGGGCACTGCCCCTCTCTCAGCGTCTTTTTATTAAGCAGTACCAAGTGACATTTGTATTAGTTTCTCATGATTGGTGTCATAAATTAACACAAACTTTAAGCGACACAGATTTATTACTGGCAGTTCTATACATCGAAAGACCAAAATGGGTCTCACTGGACTAAAATCTTGAGTGTTGGTGAGTTGCCCTCCTTCTGGAGGCTCTAAGGAAGCATGGTTTTACTTTGCCTTTTCCAGCGTCTAGAGGCTGCCTGCACTCTTTGGCTCATGCCCCACTTCCATCTTCAAAGCCAAGAGTGGACTGCCCAGTCTCAGGCATCGCATAACCCTGACCCATCTCTCAGTTGTAAGCACCCGTGCGATTACATTGGGTCTACCCAGATAATCCAGGATGATCTCCCTATTTTAATCAACTGATTAGCAGTTTTAATTACATATACAACTCTAATTCCCCTTCACCACTTAGCACAGCATAGTCATGAATTCTGGGCATTGGGGAGATTTGTGCCTAGCATAATATTCAAGACAATTTCCAGAATTCCAGATTCAGAAGCAAATGTAGAGATTATCCAATGGAATCAGCTCTTCCTCATCCCTTCCTGGAACCTATGAGACTTTCTGCAAGTCAAGATTGGTTTATTTTTCACTGTGTTTATGATCACACTGTACTTGCTCTTTCTTGGAAACTGCAGTGGGCCAGGTGCTACTTCCTCTTCCTAATGTAATGCTGTGAACTTAAAAATAAGATCAAAGTTATTGGAATATAGAATTGTGTGCAAAATAAGAGTAAGTAGGCTCAGAGTGAGGCCTGAGAGACTATTTTGGGCTTTCTGTCTTCCTCTAATCTCAGGCCTGACTACCTGCTCCATCATATGTGGCAGAATCCCACCTGTAAGCTAAGTCAGGCCTCCACTCTGGGTCTCTGCCTCTCCCTCCTAAGGCTCTGTGGGGCTATTGGTAGGAATAAACCTCCTGCTACAGCAGAAGCACACCCAGCTTTGTAGGGGGCAGTTTGGGGGACAGGAATGAAGGTCACTTTCAGGAATTTAGCCTAATTGAATCTTTATGTACAAGGGTTTTTTTCTGCAGTATTATTTGTAATATTGGAAAATCAGAAATAGCTTAAATGTTCAGCAGTAGAGGACTAGCTAGGCCAACTATACTCCTCCTATATGATGAAACATTATACCACCATTAAATCAATCATGTTTTGGCTGAGGGTGCAACTCAGCTTGTGCACAGCATTCCCAAGGCCCTGGGTTCAACCCTCAACACACACACACACACACACACACACCCCAAAAGAAGAAGAAAAGAAAAAAGAAAAAGAGGAAAAAAAGGAAAAAGTGTGTGTGTGCGTGTACGGGTATAATGCTACAAATCAATTAAATTATATATGCTCACAATTGAAGTACATTAAAAGTGGTCAGGCCAGACACAGTGGTGCTGCCTATAATCCTAGCAACTCAAGAGGGCAAGGCAGGAGGATCACAAGCTTGAGACCAGTCTCAGCAATTTAGTGAGACCCTGTCTCAAAATAAAATCAAAGAAGGGCTGGAGTGGTGGCTCAGCGGTTACAGCGCTTGCCTGGCATATGCACAAGGATGTGGGTTCAAACCCCAGCACCACATACACAACGAAGCTTTGGAAAAAAAAAAGCCACATGGAAAAAAACTAAATAAAATTGGTTCTCTCTTTCTCTCTCACTGTACCTCTCTCTTTTAAAATAAATAAATCAATAGATAGATAAATAAAATTAAAGGGTGTCGTTCAAGTGATAGAGCATTATCCTAGCATGTGCAATGTCCTAGGTTCAACTCCCAAGATAAAAAAAGAAAAAAAAAAGTTTTGTAACTACTCAGTAAAACCATGGAAGAATTAAAAAACAACAACTCAATATTCTATAATATTTCTAAATATTATAGAAAACCTGAAGCCTCCAAAGAAAAAATTAATAAATTTGATTACATTAAAAAATTTAAATTTCTAGCCCTGTACTGTGTGGCTCATGCCTTTAATCCCAGCTAATCAGGAAGCCAAGGAAGGAGGGTCAGAAATTCAAGGCCAGCCTGTAAAATTTTGTAAGACTATCTCAAAAATAAAGTAAAATAAACTTCTGCATTGCTAAAACTGCCACAATTAAAGTCAAAAGACAAACTTTAATTTGGCAGGGGGTGGGGTGGGGAGCAACAGTTCTTAACAGGTGTTTTAGTTAGCTTTTTCACTGCTGTGACTAAAAGATGTGACAAGAAAAATTTTAGAGGAGGAAAAGTTTATTTGGGGGCTCATGGTTTCAGAGGTCTCAGTCTATAGACAGCAGGCTCCATTCCTCAGGACTTGAGGTGAGGCAGAACATCATGGTGGAAGAGTGTGGTAGAGAAAAGTGACTGAGGGTATTGCAATCAGGAAGCAGAGAGAAAGGGTCCACTAGCCAGATACCAAACGTATACCTCAAAAGCATGCCTTCGGAGGCTGGAGGGGTGGCTTGGCAGTTAAGGTGCTTGCCTGGCATGCACGAGGATGCAGGTTCAAACCCCAGCACCACACACAACACGAAGTATCAAAACAATGAAAGTCACACGAAAAACTAAATAAATTCGATTCTCACTGTCCCTCTTTCTTAAAAAAAAAAAAAAAAAAGCATGCCTTCAGTGACCCACCTCCTCCAGCCACATCCTACCTGCCTTTAGGGGATTAATTCACCGATCATATTAAGTCTCTCATAAACCAATCATTTCACCTCTAAGCCTTCCAGGATTGTCTCACACATGAGCTTTTGGGGGATACCTCACATCCAAACCATAACAACAGGAAAAGGCTGATTTCTCTAATATACAGAGAGTTTCTACAGATCATTAAAAAGTAAACAAATAACTCAGATTAGGGGAGAAAAGGGCAAAGGTATAGAGGAACAGTATATGGAAAAATTCAAATGAGTCCACAAAGATGCAAAAAGATGCTCAATAATTTGTAAGTAAGCGAAAATTATAATTACAAAAGACACTATTCTTCACTTATTAGATCAGCAAAGATAAAAACCATTTGATAACACCTTGTTTAGGAGAGCTGCTGGAGAACAGCCCCTCATGCACTACTGATTGGTGGTTGATGTGTTAACGGAATAGACCTTGATAGAGGCTGTTTGGCAATACTTACCACATGTATAAACACACCTCCGCTTTGACTCAGCACTTCTAGAAACTTACCTTATGGAATACTCACACATAAGTGAGATGAGGAATTGCTTTTCACTGCAATATTGATTGTGGCTGGAAATAACCTAAATGTTCACCAATGGAAAGAAGATGATTGAACAATTATTGTTTACTCATTTGATGGAAAACACACACACACACACACACACACACACACGGCCATAAAAAATAAAATAATCAAGCTGTTCTTTATGAACAATCTCCAAGGCCGTTGTTAAGTGATAAAACTGGATGCAGTGTTCAGGCAGAATATCAATTGTATTTTTTTTTTTTAAAGAGAGGAGGACAGTGAGAGAGAGACAGAGACAGAGAGAATCAATTTTTATTGTGTTTTTCACATGGCTTTCATTGCTCTGACACTTAACTGTGCAGGTGGGTGCTTGGGTTTGAACCTGTGTACTTGAACATGCAGGGCAAGCACCGTAACTGCTGAGCCACCGCTCCAGCCCTCAATTGTATTTTATTTTATTATTTTTTTTTTTAAAGAGAGAGGGACAGTGAGAAAGATAAAGAGAGAAACAACTTTATTTAGTTTTTCACATGGCCTTAGTTAGTTGCTCCAACACTTAGTTGTGTACGTGGTGCTGGGGTTTGAACCCAGGTCCTTGTGCTTGCCAGGCAAGAGCTGAAACTGCTGAGCTACCGCTCCAGCCCACTCAGTTGTATTTTAAAAGGAAAAAAGCACACAGGCACACAATTTGTTTTCGTATGTGTGTTTAATGACCCAGATGATGCACAAGGTACTGATAACATGGGTTGTTTCTCAGAAAGCAGGAGGAGAAAGAGATTTCCCAATGTAGCCTTTTATTCTTTTGAGTATTGTACCATGTGAATACCCTGTCCAAAGTGTAAATGAAAATGTCAAGATAAAAAGAAAAACAGAAGATTAACAGATTTTACAATATAAAAATTTAAGCCACAGATGTGGCTTATAAATCTGATGCTCAGAAGCTGGGCAATCTGTCTTGGGTGATTCTCACACTCTCTGCCCTCAGCCTTAAGCTTCCCCCTCTATAAAATGGAACAATCCTTCATTGAACTATTTTGAGAATCAAATGAGATAGATTGTGTAGTATTCATAAGTCAAGGATGCTCAATATGGTATGATTTTAAATAGGGGAAATCACAAAACAACCAGATGTTCCGTATTTGGGGATTTGGTTAAATAAATTGTGATCTTCCATATGAAAAAAATGCTATACTATAATTTAAAAAGTAATAGAGCATGTTTTAGAACTACTTGAAGAGGGCTGGAGCAGTGGCTCAGCGGTTATGGAGCTTGCCCGGCATGTGCAAGGATGTGAGTTCAAACCCCAGCACCACATACACAACAAAGTGTTGGAACAGCAAAAGCCACATGAAAAAACTAAATAAAATTGATTTTCTCTCTCTCTCTCTCTCTCTCTCTCTCTTTCTTAAAAAAAAAAAAAAGACAGAAAGAAAACAAGAAGAAAATCAAAGGGCTGGAGTGGTGCCTCAGCGGTTGGAGCACTTGCCTGGCATGTACAAGGACCAGGATTCAAACTCCAGCACCACATAAACTGCTCAGTGTCAGGGAAATAAAAGGCCAGACAGAAAAATAAATAAAATTGGTTCTTTTTTTCTTCTCTCTCTCACTCTCCCTCTCTGTCTAAAAAAAGTCAAATGGGAAGACCTTTTTAAACATCTAAATGCATATACCCTTGGACCCAGTGACCCTATTTTGGGAAATTTATCCTAAACCCAAGTGGAAGGAAGCCAGTACTTACAGACAGACCCATGTAGGAGGAGGTTTATTGCAGCATTCCATGTTACGAAAGATAAAAAGACCAAAGTATCCGGACAGTGCCACTAAGTTACTGATGGTCCACAGGAAACCTGCAGCAGTTAAAGAGAGTGAGCTAAGATCAACTTGGAATGATATCTATAGTGTATTTTTAAGTTTAAAAAGCAAGTTCTGATGTCATACATTTCATATTACCTTATTCTCATAAGAAAGGGCTCCCTCTGGACACATCACTTTTCTTTTTTTCTTTTTCTTTTTCTTTTTTTTTTTTCTTTTTGGTACCAGGGATTGAACCCAGGGGTACTTAGCATTGAGCCGTATCCCCAGCACTTTTTTTTTTTTTTAAAGAGAGAAACAACTTTATTTAGTTTTTCACATGGTCTTAGTTGCTCCAACACTCAGTTGTGTACGTGGTGCTGGGGTTTGAACCCAGGTCCTCGTGCTTGCCAGGCAAGCTCCGAAACCGCTGAGCCACCGCTCCAGCCCCCCCAGCACTTTTTATTTGTTATTTTGAGACAGGGTCTTGCAAACTTGCTGAGGCTGGCCTCAAACTCATGATCCTCCTGCCTCAGGCTCCCTGAATCTCTGGGATTACAGGCATGCACCATCATACCTGACTGGGCACATTACACTTGTGAATTGCTGAGAGCTAGGACAGAAAGGAAACACATCCCAACTTGTGAACCTGCTTTGTGGACTTGGTGTAGAGGGTAGGTCAGGGGAAGGAGAGAGAAGAGACTGCTACTTTTCCCCTTATATACCTGTGTATTCTTTGGATTGTTAGAACAATTATGCTGTTTTGTAACAACCAAGTACCACCAACCAAACCCTTAAAATACTACTTAGAAAAGGAAGGGCTGGAGCTGTGGACTGGTGGTGGAACCTGTACTTAGCATGCATGACGCCCTGGGTTCAAATCCCTAGCACCAAAGTGAAAGGAAGGAAGGGTGGAGGGAAGGAAGGCTGGCAGGCAAGAAAGAAGGGAGGGAAGGAGGGAATGGAGACAAGGTGTGGGGAAGGGGAGGAGGAGTAGGGGCAGGGGCAGAAATGATGACCTACTCATTCTATGTGGGGCCCCTCAGTGTCACTTGGATCTTGACCACAGTGCCCTAAGCCAAGAAAGGTGGAATCTCAGGGAGGGGTACCAGATGTCAGTGTGTGACAGTGACCAGCTGTGAGAGGAGCACATGAGGGAGCTTTCCCCAGTCTCCTGGCCCAGGCGGGAGTCCCTGGGCAGAGACAGGGGCCTCCTTCCCCCTATTAGTTTAGAAATAGTGTGATGAGAGCAAGAAAGGGGTCTCACCTCCTGGGCACCCCAACCCTTAAGGACCCTGAACCCTCAATCCCCGCCCCACTCTGCCCCTTGCTTACACATACCTCCCTCTCCCCAGGGATAGGAGTCCCTCTGCTAGAACTGAGTGCCTGCCTCATGCTGGGGATTCAACTCCAGGCCTGCTGCTGCCTCTGCCCACTACGGGGAGACGTGAGGAAGAAGGGTGGTGGTAGTGCGCTTAATCACTCACTCTTTTGGTCAATCTTTGAGTGTTTAAGAAGCCCTAGCCTTGGCAGGCACTGTGTTTGGCTCTGTGGATGGGTGCTGTAGCTGTCCTCAGGGGACCCCAGATCTACCTGGCAACAAGAGTAGGGATAATAAACCCAAACTGCTCAGAGACCCTGTCTATTCTGTGTCCCGAGACTTGACACACATCAGATGAATGAGCAGCAGAAGAGTCCCCACACTGTGCCTGGGTGAGAGGGCAGAAGGTGAGAAGATAGGGGCCCTATTTGGGTTGGGTCTTAAAGAATGAGTTAACTTGACCAGATGGTTGGGGAGAGGGCTCAAGAGTATCCCTGGAGGATACTGAGCCCCTGATGGATTTCTTTTCTTTTCTTTTCTTCTTTCTTTTTTTTTTTTTTTTTTTTTTTTTTTTTTTTTGTATCAGGGATTGAACTCAGGGGTGCTTAATCACTAAGCCACATCCCCAACCCCCCCCCTTTTTTTTTTTGAGATAGAGTCTTACTAAGTTGCTAAGGCTCTTGCTAAATTGCTGAGGCTGGCTTTGAACTTGTGATCCTCCTTCCTCAGCCTCTTGAGTGCTGGGATTACAGGCATACACCTTTATGCCCTACTTGTCTTTTACAGAGAGCCTCTGGGGAGAGTTTGGGGCCAGCTTGTAAAGGAGCCAGATAGGAGGCAGGCAGAACAGCAGAGGTCAGGCAGGAGCTCTCCCAAGGGGAAAAGCCTCAGTGGTCAGGCTGTGAAAGGGGCTTTAGGAAGGCACAGTTTGGGTTATTTAAGAGGCAGTTTCAAGAGGCCTGGTGACCAGGAACTGGGGGTGGAACAGAGAGGTCCCCAGGGCCACTTCTGGGCTGGGAGGGGAAGGCTGTAGAGTCAGTGTTTCCTAAGGTTTGTTTGTTTTTTTTTTTTGTTTTTGTTTTTTTTTAAATTATTTTTCATTGTTGTTTTCAAGAACTCAGTTTGGATTTTATTACAAAATTGATTAAAAACACATTTTTTGAAAGAAAAAAAGTAGGACAAAGAACAGCCTTTAGAGTACACTTTCTCAAAGAAGCAGGAAGTGGGAAAGGGCCTGTTGCTGTCTTGGGCTGTGGAGGGAACAGAATGGATTGGGAGCCCAGTGGGAGGGACAGTCCCTGAGGTTGGCATTGCAGCATAGGAGGGACAGGAAGGCAGAGCTGAGCTCCGCAGCCCTCTGTGGGCTCCCTTCCTCAGTACCCTACTCCTGCCCTGGTCCAGGGCTCCTACACCTGGGGGTCCCCCAGAGCCTCCAAGGCCAGGTTAGGGAGCCCCCAGGTGCTCAGTAGGAGGCCAGATTTGCAGGAACACAGCTGTGGCTTTGAGTGTGTTTGTGTGTGGGGAGGTGGTTCTGGGGACTGAACCAGGGGTGCTCTGCCACTGAGTCACACATCTAGCTCTTTTATTTATTTTTCAGGGACTAAGTTATTGAGGCTGGCCTCAAACTCCTGCCTCAGCCTCCAGAGTAACAGAGTTACAGGAGTTCGCCACCGCACCCAGCACAGATGTGGCTTTTAAGTCGACTCTCAGAAGCTGGGCAACCTGTCTTGGGTGGTTACTTACACTTCCTGCACTCAGCTTTTAGTTTCCTCCTCTGTAAAATGGAGCAATCCATTGAACTGTTTTGAAATCAAATGAGGTAAGATCATGTAGAGTTTGTAAGAAGCGCCCAGTGAACAATACTTCTGTGGATCTTGTCTCAAGTGAAGAACTTTCTTTGTCCAGCCTGACTTGGCTCATACCTCCAAGGTATCTATGCATCTAAGGAGGGGGCTGGGTGGGGTTCCACCTGGGGCCAGGGTCAAACTGCTATGGCGGTGTCCCTGCAGTGACCTCCCAAGGTTAAGTGTTGGCTTTAGATGGAAGGCTCATAAGACAGTCACAGGACCAGTGCTTGACTGTAACCTCCAAATTGGAGTGATAATTTGGGGAAGTCTGTACCAGCTATTTCTCACTGTCTTGTACCTCCCACACAGAGGCCAAATTGCAGGCCCACTAGGCTATCCAGACTTGGAGATCATCCATCACACAGAAAGAACTAAGCCCAGAGAGATCAAGTGACTTGCCTGAGGTCACTGGGTAGGGCCAGGATGCTGACCTCACAACCACAATGATAATTCCAATAGCTCACATTTACCAGACCCTATGACACACTCTGGCATGTGCTGTGCTCTGCATGCATGATCGTGATCTCTCCTGGCACCACAGCAGGGCCAGGGCTGCAAAGCCTTTCCCCGGTGGTGTGAGAGGAAGCCAAGCCAGGAATGACCACTCGCACTCACTTCCTATTTAAGGGCCCAAGTGTGATTTTAACACTGTGCACCACCAACTTGAAATCCTTTATAAATTTTGAACAAGGGGCCTCATGTTTTCATTTTGCCCTGGGCCCTGCAAATTATGTACCTAGTCTTGAGAAAAAGAGCATCTCCCCAGGCATTAATGTCCCCTTGAGCAACACTATAAGTGAATAGAGGAAGATCAAGTTCCCCAGAACGGAAGCACCCAGAGCTGTGTGGCTCTGGGTGCCACCCAGAGGCCTGGCTCCAGGATGTGGGACCTGAGAATGGGGGTCCATCATCCCACTTTTTAGGTGAGGAAATGGGCCCAGGGAGAACATGAGACATGCCCCAAGTGACCCAGTCAGCAGGCCAGAGCCCAGCCTCTGCAAGCTTCAGACAAGTCGGTCCCAGGAAGGACTGGAACTGGCCTGGTACTCTTCAAACACACTTGTTCCTGGGGTTGGCAGCTTGCCACTCTTGAGTCCACAGCACTGGGAGATTCCCTGCACGCTTCTTCCTGCAGCTCTCAGCCTCTCCCTGGCACCTGCCATCTCTTGCTATTGCCTTAGCTCTGAAGCTGCCCTTCCCCAAGGTCCCTCCTACCCACCTCAGTCTTTTCCTCCATCCCTTCTGAGCCCTTCCTTCTGCCACACAAAAGGCCCATCCCTGCTGTCCTGGTGTCACCCACCTGAGCCAGTCTGTGACCCTCTCCCTTCCTGTCCTGGCTCTCCAGGGCTAGAGGAGAAATCTCTGTAATACACTCATTTTCATCCACGGTTTATTGGTTTCCTGGACCTTCAGTAACAAATCGTCACAAATTGAGGGAGTTTAAAACAACAGGAATTAGCCCTCACACTGTCCTGTGGGCCAGAAATCTTGAATCCTGGTGTCAGTAGTGAGACAGTTTTAGGAGAGAGTAAAATGGCTAGGTAGTCAGGACAAAGGGTGCTGTGTAACAGCTAGCAGGTAGAGAGCGATTGACAGGGCGTACTCAGGGCCTTCATATGCAAATGACCATGAGGCTCACACGTGGGAGCAACTCCTTTGTCCCTGAGGTGGGAAAACTAAGAAATAGGGGTGGACACAGATGGGAACTTGGAAAGAATTGCTACCTGTTTTGCATAGATTTCAACCAATGACTTTGGTGCTTAGTTTCAATGCCTGCTTTGCATAGGTTTCAACCAATG